>BRDA01014271.1:441-13081 GCA_036984385.1 Crenuchus spilurus | reverse complement strand
GTGTTGGTGCTAATTGACTTGCTTTTGCACATCTTTGTCAATTTGACCATCACCAACATGCCCATGGCCATTCTTGACTTCACTTCACTGGCACAATCTGCAGCCTTTGTTACTCTGCATACAGCAGGTCTTTTGGCAAGAAAAAAAAATGTGCAGCTCTCTGAGTCGCTGTCACTGTTTTTGTTTATTTAAGCTCCTCTCACAAGAATCTAAAAACATATTTCAGTTTATGCTATATATTTGAAAAGTAAACCCTTTAAGGTTTCCGGATTATGTTTCATTTTGTTTTTAGGATACAATCTCACAAAGTTACATAAGTGTTTATGCAGAATTTTGGTTTTGTTCCCGCAGGTGGGTCTGCTGACTCCGGAGGGTTAGCATTAGAGCTATGGAGACATTTGTGTGCAAAAAATGTATACATCAGCTTAGAAATTAAGCTAAAAGTCCATTTCGACCTCGGCGACATGGCCATAGGGCTTCTTGAAGGCCATCTGTAGCACTAAGCTAATGATTAGCAGGTTAGCATAGCGGGCTTCATTGTAAAGCTGCCTCTCACCATATGGCACATTAGCAGTGTAGCACTAATCACATTAGCCTGCCCAGTAAATGCAGTTTGGCTTTTATAAAATCTTTGCTCAGTGTATTATTGTGAAGTGTCTTATGACATCTAAGTATTAAGATGTTGATTTAGTTGAACAATAACAGTGATTCAAGTGTTGGTCAACAGTAGAGCGCCTTGTTGAAAGTTGAATAATGTGAGCAGATTAGAAGGAGCTTTTGTTTAGCAACAATGCCCTCTCATTCAGTGCCATTCCCTACCTACACTAATGTACGCACACTGCCACTTCCCATGGAAATTAAGCTCTTCATTTATTCCACAAAGCCTACGTATTGCACTTTGGAGTCTTCTCACTCAAAAGTGCCGCTGTGGAGTCGAACGCTAAGAGCGTCCTGAGTAAAATTTGGGCATTGTTCACAATGAAATTCTCCAAACGATGCCAGGGCAGATCCCATACTTCACACCTACCTTGTTCAGTCCGGATCTTTCAGTTGTTCAGTTTGGTCCAAACCAAGATAGATGTGAATGGTGCCTCTTACCACAGTCTGGACTAAAGGACTGTGTGGTTTCGGTCTGTATCAACTGAGCCATGGTTCCATTTGCAGTGTAACACTTTTGAATGGTTGGGACATTCAGACCAATTGAGCCAGGCTATCCTCACTCATTCAACAGGAGAATTAAAAGACAATAAGTATATTAACCTGATGTCATATTAGTCTGTATTATAAGAGGACCCTAGAGCAAATAGACCAAACTTCTTTCTCCTGTCTTTCTTGGGTGTTCTCAGATCACTCGTAGGACCCTTCCACAAGCATGCCATCTGATAGCACTTTGATCAACACTACATATAACCAAATACCTTTACCACCTGACAGCTTTAACACCTAACCAGTCAGAGTGAAGAGTGATGCCTATGTAAGTGATGAAGATGCGACATAGATGTCATGAAATGTATATAGTGCGCTCACTGTCCTGCAGTGTGACCAATACTAACCAGGCCAAACCTATACAATGTAACAATAGGACCAGACCTTCAGGCGTGAAAATAGAGTTTTGAGTTTTCACTCAGACATGCTGAGTCAGCTCTGGCGTGTTAAATTTGATCATATTTTTAATGGCAGCACTTGTGGATTTCCTTTTGGGTGTAGTATCCTGTTTTCCAGCAGACCGCTGTAAGCTAGAGTATCAGTAGAGACAAGTCCTGGTTTACCTGCAGATGGTCATGTCCAAGCAGCTCCAGTTCAAACCACAGCCCTGCTTAGAGCTTCAACTCACCAAAGCATGAAGGTCAACGTCAAACCACGTTACTTTGCAGTTTAACCTGTTGTTCGAAAATAATGCAGTGATTCCATTTTCAAAGTTCAAATAGACGTCACTTAAGTGTCTAAATGGATGTGCGAGATGCTTGGCTCATTAGGGTTTATTCATTTAGATGTGGCACAAAGCAAACTATGGTTCTATGGCCTGGTCCTGTTGGGATTGGATTAAATGTATGTGGGGTCTTTTTATTTACATCTGGCTCCACCATGTCTTAACAGTGTAGCACAACGTTAGCGCTCCCCCTAGTGTCAGTGTTACCACTCTACAGGCAGCCTTATCAGTGTAGCTGGTGTAGAACAATGTTAGAGCTCCCCCTAGTGTCAGTATCACCACTCTACAGGCAGCCTTATCAGTGTAGCTGCTGTAGAACAATGTTAGAGCTCCCCCTAGTGTCAGTGTTGCCACTCTACAGGCAGCCTTATCACTGTTTTCTCACATGCAAAAAAAAAAAAAAAACAATGATAATGGCAGTCTAATTATCGGCATCAGACCACTGAACATGCCATATCGGCCGAACCTTAATGTTAAATAGGACGTTTTGGACTTGAGCTAGATAAATAGGCACTATGCCTGATCTGTGATGAGCATTATGGATATGTGGTAAGACATCACCTGTAACAGAGCCTACCATTTTCTGTGAGAGATTGAAGACCACAGGTTTATGTATGGCAAATGATTCAGTTAATCTCACAATTTACTGATCAACTTCTTCTACAAAGTAACTTAATGTCATAAACATCCTCTTCTTTCTTTTATTCTGATGTCTTTCAGGAATCCCCTTCCCCAAGAACTTCATTCAGATCTGCAAGAAGATCCTGTGTCGACTTTTCCGAGTCTTCGTGCACGTCTACATCCATCACTTCGACCGCATCATCCTGATGGGTGCCGAAGCTCATGTGAACACCTGCTACAAGCACTTTTACTACTTCTGCACTGAGCTCAACCTCATAGACCGTAAAGAACTGGAGCCACTGGTGATTACCTACATACACTCACATAACAGCTGTGGTGCTAAACGTAGTCGATACATTCGCCAACATCATTTACATAAAAACATGCTTAATATTATATGATATGTTTTCTAAGTAGAATGATATACATGCTCATTCTGACAGATTGCAGTACACTACAGGAAGCATAGGGGGCGATGTGGCCTCTTATGCCTATACAGCATATTTAAAAATGTTTAGTACATCACGTATGTTATTTTTCAATTTGACATGCTGTATTAACATGGTGACCCCAAAAATGACACACAAAAAAAACCGTCAAATCAGGTGCGAAAAAATGTTCTTAGTACAAAAACACAAACATGCTCAATTAAATGTTTACACAGGTTATTGTGAACATACGATGGTAAACAATGAGAACAAGTGAAGCTTTATACAACTACTTACTACAAAAAGCAGATGTGAGCTTTTTTTGTCCACTTGGGGGCAGTGTTCTCCTGCTTCACTACTATATCAAATATATATTTGATATATGATATCAAATTTAAATGATCATGTCTCTCATCCTATCAACCTGAAACTAAAACTAGTATAGAGTCAGAACTTTCAGGGGAAGCTGTCGGCAATGCTCAGTGATGCTTTGTTTATATTTTGTAACCTTGTTGTGCCAGCCACATGATTTGACCACACTGGCTTAATTCTAAGCTACTTTATTCAGAAGTCTTAATTCAGAACAGTTAAAAATTGTTTTGACTTGTTCAGATCTTAATGCACCATCTTGACCATATAATCCATCTTATGATGCACCAAAGCTCGTCATGGCCATAACTCAGTACACACTGAGGCTCAATAAGTAAACAACAAGTTTGGATCATCCAGCAGCTGCCCCCTTTTCTTAAAAAGTCCTGAGTTTAGTCCTGGGTCAGCCTGCTGGAGGCCCCATCTACACACGCACACACACACACAGAGAGAGACACTCGCACACAATCAGACACACACTCAACACACTTTCAAACATGCACACATAGACACACACGCACACACACACACACACACACACACACAAAATCACACTCTCTCTCTCTCACACACACACACACACACACACACACAATCTGGCACACACAGAGAGACACACTCACACAAAAAACACACACACACACAATCAAACACACAGCTTAACATACACACACTCTCTCAAAACAAACACACAAAGCGCACACAGAGACACACACAAAAACACACACAATCAGAAACACACTCAACACACACACACTGTCAAAACAAACACACTTAAAAACACAAAGCGCGCACACACACACTCAAACACAAACGCAGACACACACATTCACAGAGTTTGTCTAGAGATAATAAAAGTGATTGGGGCACAGAGTGTGTCAGAGTAGATTTAATAGCTGGTTGTTTAGCGTGGTTAGCAGGAGGGTTTGGATTGTAATCTGAAACAGTTCAGTCTGAAAGCAGATTAAATGCTCACTGGGAGAGGGGCTCAGCACCTCAGTAGGCCAAAGAGCAGCTATCAGTGTGGCCAGACTGAGTCTAAACACTGCCCCCTAGTGTTCATTCTGCTGTCAGATATACAGTGCAGTCTGTTGCTCATAGTCATGCTTATGGAAGTGAAGTGAGTATATATGTTACCGGCAATGTGTAAAAACCAGCATTCTATAGAATACCTAGGCAAAGGATACAATCCCCGTTGTTGTCAGGAGAGGTATGTAATAACATCATATTTCATACATTTCCTAGTCATTCTATAGAACACCAAATGACAAACAGGCAGAGTGTAGAATAACTGTGGTAATTCAGCAGCTGAT
Organism: Crenuchus spilurus; assembly: GCA_036984385.1. Taxonomy (NCBI): domain Eukaryota; kingdom Metazoa; phylum Chordata; class Actinopteri; order Characiformes; family Crenuchidae; genus Crenuchus; species Crenuchus spilurus. The sequence goes on along the minus strand of BRDA01014271.1, from coordinate 8,420 downwards.
ACATGCAGAAAGACGCCGAAACTCTCTCCGGAGTGGACGCGTGCATTTATCACCCCAAAGCCCCGGGGGGGTGGGGGGGTGATGACAAGGCATCCCCGGGGGCTTTGGTGACTCTGGATAAACTCGAGCGGATTCATTCGAGTGTCTGCCCTATCAACTTTCAATTGCTCCCTTCATTCATCCCTTCTCGCTTCAATTTTTTGACTGTTTGTTACTAAAGACCTTTCCAATCTGGCCATTTCACACTTGGCCCGAGCAGTTCTTGTCATTCTTTATAATGCCTAGGAAAAGTATAGAACAACGCAGATATTTCATACATTGCCCGACAACGACAGGGATTGTACACATTGCCTAGGTATTCTATAGAATGCCAGGTTTTCACACACACACACACACACACATATATATATATATATATATATTTATATATTTATATATATATATATTTATATATGTTACAGGCAATGTATAAAAACCGGCACTCTATAGAATACCTAGGCAATGTATACAATGCCGAAAATGGGTTGTCAAGGAGTCATCAAAGTATGAAATAAATCATATTTCATACATTTCCTAGTCATTCTATAGAATACCTAATGACAAACAGGCAGAGTGTAGAATATGCTTTCCCACCATAACCATAACATTAACCCTAACCGTACCCCCAAACCTAACCCTAACATTAACATTAACCCTAACCATAACAGTAACCATAACCCTAACCGTACCCCCAAACCTAACCATAACCCTAAGTGCCAAAATAACAAATGCCTTTCACACTTTGCCTGAGCAGTTCTTGTCATTCTTTATAATGCCTAAGCCTTTTATGTAATGCCTAAAAAAAGTATAGAACAACGCAGATATTTCATACCTTGCCTAAAAATGACAGATATTGTATACATTGCCTAGGTATTTTATAGAATGCCGGGTTTCTACACATTGCCTGTAACATATATAGTGAATATATTTATTTTACTCCAGCCTTAGTAATTTATACACTCACTGGCCACTTCATTAGGTACACATTGATGATGAGCTTTTTATAAAAGCAAACATGATGTTTTTATAAAAGCAAACACTAACAGCCTAAAGCTTTAGAGTCCAGCGGTCAGTAAAATTTGTTTATTTGAGCTCTAGCTGTGTTTGTGGTCAGTTTAGAGCTAGTGAGTAAGTAGGACAGCACAATAGTTTGACCACTTTAGGCTTGTCCACACAGAGACAGTTAAATAATTAAATATTAAATATAATTGCAATAATAAATTGCAAGTTAATTACAATTATTTTGACAATTAATTGAAGGCTAAAATTTGATCATCTAACTGCCTTAATCACTACAGACGTTCTGAGGTCATAGTTATATCCCCCATAAGGAGAATAGTGCTTCCCCCTCTCTGTACTGAGACAGCCTCCTCTTGTCACACACCCAGCTGCACCCCAAACTGAGCACTGAGAACATCTCGTTTACGAGCCATAAAGGCCGGACACAGACAGGGCAGCACAGAGTCTTTATTAACCAGCTAGAACAAAGGCAGCTTTCTGCCCTTTATCATACGCTGTCCTCATGACGGGGCAGAGAGAACACACAGCCCAACTAAAACCACACAGCCGCTCTAAAAACACACTGGACCAGTACAGTCAAACGGACCAGGCCCACAGTCGGCAGTAGGGAAGATTAAAAGCTCCACTGTGTGTTCTATTTCAGTGAATCATAAAAATATCATCTTATGGTTATGCTTGAATATTTAAATGTGCCCGTAGATCAGCTTCAGCTGAACATTATTTTTTTTAAGTGAACAAAAACAGGCAGTTACTTATTATAGGGCTTCTTGTGTGTGTGTGTGTGTGTGTGTGTGTGTGTGTGTGTGTGTGTGTGTGTGTGTGTTTTAAAGGAAACCTGACTTTATAAGAATATCACAGACAATAAATTATCTTAATTTTGTAAAAGTTTTTTTTTTTTTTTAACAAAAGCTCCATGTTTAATTTTTTAAAACTAAAACATTGTGTGCAGATATTTATATAATATTAATGGGACATTTTAAGTCGAATACAGTGGAACCTGTGTTATCATTTGCCCCTGGGGATTATACAATTTGATTATCGTTTACTTTTTTCAGTGAAATTTTGTCCCAGTTATCGTTCATCCACCCGGTTTTCATTGGCATGCCCACGTGACACTGCGCTGATTTCGTGAACCAAAGCACCCAATCATATCTTCATTGTTCTTTCTGGCTTTTTCTCTTTGTTTCTCATTTGTTTCTTTGGTTTTATTTCTCTTTCTTTCTCACTGATAATGTTCATAACAAACTTAAATATGTCACACTAAAATGACAACGTGCAGTGCTACCCCGGGAAATGGGTGCAAAAACAGATATGAACCGAGTGCTTTGAGAAAAAGTGTACAAAACAAAGGCTGCTGGCTGGACCACACCAGCGTGCTATAAAACAGAATGTAAACCTGTAATGAGTGATGTTAAATGTTAATTTATCAATTTCATTAGTCTTTTGTAGTTACTACTCAATGTTTTCTGTATGTAAAACTATAGTTATTCTATATAAAATGTGTTTATGTTAATATTTTGGAGTGTCTGGAAGGGATTAATTGTAGTTACAGTATTTCTTATGAGAAATACTGCTTCAGTTATTGGTTCCACTGTATTCCAACACACACACACACACACACACACACACACACACACACACACACACACATACATACATACATATGGGCACATAATATTAGTACAAGTACATAATTACATATACTAGGGCATCTTAAAATATATTGTGGAAAAGTTTTGTTCATAATTTCATTAAAAGGGTAAACTCATATTTTATATTCGTTACACGTAAAGTAACAAATTTCAGCCTTATTTTGTTGTAAGGTTGATCAGTATGACTTACAGTTCATGAAAATCAGAAATCCAGAATCTCAAATGATTAGAATATTTCATTTGGATTAAATTACTATTCAAATATTACCAACATTAAACTAAAAAGTCTTGAAATATGAAATAACACTTTGTGTAATGAATATAAAACATGTTAGTTTTACTTTTTTTGAATTAAATTACAAACACAAACTTTCACGATATTCATATTTTTCATGATGCACTGGTATATAATACATATGGGACATTGTTTAATGTATGTACTTACACATATACATGTATATTACTACAGTTACCAGAATTGGAATATTTATTCTCCAAGTACCAGAGGAACAAGGAATTTTTCTTGGTGCAGGTGTCAACATTTAAATAGAATGAGAAATTTAAGCTAGACAATATATAAACACAAAATATAACTATACTATATTTTGTATGTATAAGTCCACGTCCTGACAAACTATACAAATAAGTGTGTGTGTGTCTGTGTGTGTGTTCTTGTATTTCTCCCTGGTGGGGACTGAAAGTCTCCATAACCATAGGAATTACATGTCTGATCTGGTCTGGCCTGAACCAAGTCTGAAGGACATGCATCCTTCTGGGGTTTTAAATACAGTTAGAAGGGGGAGGGGGTCAAAAGGGAGACAGAGAGGTGTGAAAGGTGTCGTTGGAGGGGCCTGACCATGAGTCTCCCCATCAAATGCAAATAGGAAGGTGCCGACACACATTTGCAAAATAGAAGAAGGAAGAACCATAAAGACAAAGTAGTCTGGTGATCCCAAGTGTTGAGTGAATCTCAAAAGATAAACAATTTCTCAAAGATGTACAGTTTCTTTGTGTGTATGTACCAGGTTGCCATGTTGTGGTGACCAAAGCCTGTTTAAACACTCGGGTTGTGGGGACCTTTCTTCCTTTCAGGGACTACAGAGCTGGTCATGAATCATGAAGTTTTAAGGTGAACATATTTTGAGGTTAAGGTCAGGGTTTTAAAATCTAAAGTCTATGTAATGTTCCCACAATTCACAGAAACGTGCGTGTGTGCTCGCAATGCAGCAGGAAATGGTGTGTGGGTGTGTGTGGGTGTGGGTGTGTGTGTGAGAGAGAGACCTTGAGAGGGTAATCATGACCCTCACTAGGTCGGGCACAGTGCGGTGTCAGAGCACCGAGCTGTGATTCACCTAAACTGTCCATAGTCATATAAAAGCAACATGTAGCAAATTTAAACCTGATGAAGTAAATCCCTTTAGGACATGAGAGAATATCACAAGCTGAACTTTAAATGAACTGATGAATTAAGGCTCTCGTAGCTGGCAGTGCTGTGCCATGTAAAGGCTATTAGCAAGAAAACATCTTTGAGTTAATGATGAAACATTAACATCCTAGCAGTTACTCGAGGCATTTTTATATAGTGGGTCTGCTGTTCTTACTGTTTCTAAATAAAGCTATTGCAGTAATCTAAAGCAAAGGAATGGGAAAAATCAAGACTTATCTGCTGTCCCACGTTTGCTTCTTTAGTTTATAACTTGACCTGTGAGGCTAACATTGCTAACAAACAATTGGACTCAGTAGTCACCTAAATTAGCTTAGTTGTTGTTATAAAAATGCTGAAAAATCTCCAACTGTGTCTAGATGTTAGAGAAGGTGTCACAGACGAGTGGACATGGTTTAGGTTGTTAAATAAAACAGGGTGCCCACTCACACCTGATTGTCATCCCATAGATTGAAGACACCTGACTCTGTCACCTTAAAATTAACTGCTAATCCTATGTGAACAATACTTTTGCCACTCACAAATGTGTCATAATGGATCATTTCCAGAGCACCGATGCAGCAAATAAATGTAAACTTTTTTTTTTCTACTTCATATGTGTCCCATTACACATTATCTGCCAGCCAATCAGAAATGAGCATTTCTCCTGTCTGGGATGTAAATGCTTTTAACAATTCAGATTCATAGTTGGGAAGAGAATTTGATACAATACTTGTATGAATAATTAAACCTTTACTAACATGTCTTTCTGTTGCTGTTTTAGAAAGAGATGACCTCACGGATGTGTCATTAATGGATGTATTGTATCGGACACTGATGGACCTGAGAGGCTTCTCTGTGGAGACTGAAGTCCAGTTTGTTGGAGCTGATTGTAGACGTCCAGGCTGCAGCTGAAGGATGTTGGTGTTGAATAAAGGACAGTGTGTGCTGGAGACATGCTGATGAAGATGTTAGGAGAGAATGTGTAAACACAAAAGCGCACCAGGAGCACCCCCACAATGACTTACCTTTCACGCGGTGCAACAGCCCCATCTAGTTGTAAAACATCACACATGCAGTTGTGGTATTGAATTAGTCCACAAGGTGGTGATCTCAATCAGAAAACATTCCAATGATTATGCACTGTCTGAGGAAAAAATTAATTACTATGCAACCTATGAGGTGGGGGGAGTTATATTTTTTCTGAAATAATATTTTTAGGCTACTTATTGTGGAAGGACTCATCAAATTAAGTGATTTAACCCTTTTTCACACAAAGCTTTGATAATAATAGTGTACGTGTGTTTAACCATAATGATTTCTGATTTCTGCCAAATTTTAGGTTTGAGTTCTTTAAGAACACAGAGATCTGTTGTAAATGCAGATTTTTTTTTGTGATTTTATGATTCAACATGTGGTTGAATTTGCAGTGATTTGGTCTTTATGATAAAGGATGATTATTCAGTGCATCTTAGTAAGCTTTAGGTTTTGGCCATTTTCTGAGGCAAATACAGGGTGAAATACATTGTTCGTATATAAAGACTACATAATCTCACTGATACACCTTCAGAAAAAAGGTACTGGACTATCAATGGGCTGCTGTTCCTCAAAGTTCTGTCTCCAGTACTTTTTATTAAGCAGCATAACAGTATCAGATTGTGCTGTAATGAATGTATTAGAAGTTGTATTGACTCCACTCATCCTGTCCTGACTCCAGAGTTTTACATTTATTTTACTGTTTAAAACACTTAATGATGGTAATCTGGGCCCAGATTCACAAAAGAAAAGTCTTAAAGAAAAACATTTTGTTCTTAACTTGAGTTTTAAGAAAAAAAAGTTATGATTGATCTTCTTAAAATAACTTCTTAAGAATTATTTTAAGAATATTTGCTTTTTAGGCTGTAAACAGAGTACAGTATTTTAAGGACAACCTTCACTTCAAAGGCTTTTAAACTTTACGGTTGAAAATACAGTGCCGTCTCATTCAGTTTTTAAAAAAATATTTTTACCTCTAGTCATCCAGACTGAGTGAACACAAGAAATCATGTAGTAAACTTAAAAGTGTTAAACAAACCAAAATATGTTTTAGATTTTAGATTCTTTAAACTAGTCACTCAACTGATGTCTCAAACACATTAAGAGGCAAGAAATGCAAGTCATGAACTCTTGAGAAGACACAGCTGTTAACTGAAAGCCATTCCAGGTGACTACCTCATAAAGCTGACTGAGAAAATGCCAAGAAAGCTGTCAACTAAGCAAGTGATGACTACTTTGAAGAATGTAAAATATAAACATATTCTGGTTTGTTTAACACCGTGTTGTTTACTAAATGATTACAGATGTGTTTCTTCATAGTTTGGATGACTTTAGTATTAATCTACAATGCAGAACATTTTTACATAATAAAAAAACACTTAATGTTCAGAAGGTGTGTCCAAACTTTTGACTGGTGCTGTATGTCTGCCTTATTTCCAGTAACCACAACTTCGATTTCTTGTTTGCTAGAAATTTTTGATGGCTTGGTTTGATATTTTCACTCCAAAGTACACAACAATAATGGTAACATCAGATTGAAAAGGTATTTCATGTTGTTTGGTGAGCTGTAGCAGATTTTCTAAACAACATATTTTTTGCATCTTAGGACTTTTTAATGTTTTAAGTTTTTTCTTAAGAAAGCTTTTGTGAATCTGCCCCTTTATTTTTGAAAAGTAAATGTCATGAACCAGATACACAACTGGACCTTAAGGACCATGGAGGACCTTTATGGCTACATTTACAGTGTACTTTGCTGGAGAAACATGGACATGTACTGTACCTTTTACTCTGACAGTGTAGAGTGCAGTACAGCTGACCTCCACTTACATTTTTAATTTAATTCAGCTTATTTTTTCTTTCAGTAGACTTAATCAGTAGTGCTCTTACCAGAACCCCATTTAGTCCATTCAACACTGTTCCTCCTTAACAAGTCTTTTTACTGTCGTTTCCTTTTTTCTCACAATATAAATTTCCTATGTTTGATAAACATGTACATCCATCCATGTGACTTACACAAATGATGCAATAAAGAGGATTTGGGGTTTATTTCACAAGAGCCTTCATTTGTTGGGGGACATGGCGTCGTACTGAGATTTTGACATGAATTTGATGAATAAAAGCCATTTAGGTTTAGAAGTGAATATTGTCATCGTCTGTTTCATAGTTCTGGTTGTAAATCACTGTGTAGTTCAAAATCACTTGGAACAAAATAAATGTTTTGCACTGATGTACATTAACACACACACACAGACATATATATATAGACATATATATATATATATATATATATATATACATACATACATATATATATATATATATATATACACACACACACAGAGGGATGCACATAAGTGGTGCGCAGCTGCGCATGCGTGGTCAAAATTAACGATGCGCAACGTGAATTACAACGTGACGCGTGTTTGCGCACCATTTACTTGATTATGTTTGGCCACGGTAACCGGAGTTGACAGGTTCGCGGTTTTCACGCCAAATTGTTTTGTTGAAAATCCAGTCGCGGGTGAACTTTAAAGGGTGGCGGGATACATTTTATTGGGTAACTTTTGAAAAATTGCTGCGGCCGGTTGCCTAGGATATTACTTCAACACGGCGGGCAAACGTGTACAAAGTCGACACTAAGGAAGTTTGAATACAACAATAACAACGAAGATAACATAATATAAGGAAAGATAGCCTGACAAGGAGAGAGAGAGAGAGAGAGAGAGAGAGAGAGAGAGAGAGAAGGTGAAGAGAAAGTCACTAGCTAATATGGTAACTGGGGAAATACGGGAAGCGGTATATTTGCAAGG
>BRDA01014269.1:35700-61859 GCA_036984385.1 Crenuchus spilurus | reverse complement strand
CAGTATACCAGGCTATATACCAGTATATCAGACAGTATATCAGTATACTAGACAGTATATCAGACAGTATACCAGACTATATACCAGTATACCAGGCTATATACCAGTATATCAGACAGTATACCAGACAGTATACCAGACTATATACCAGTATATCAGACAGTATACCAGACTATATACTAGTATATCAGACAGTATACCAGACAGTATAACAGACTATATACTAGTATATCAGACAGTATACCACACTATATAACAGTATACCAGGCTATATACCAGTATATCAGACAGTATATCAGTATACTAGACAGTATATCAGACAGTATACCAGACTATATACCAGTATACCAGACTATATACCAGTATATCAGACAGTATACCAGGCTATATACCAGTATATCAGACAGTATATCAGTATACCAGACAGTATATCAGACTATATACCAGTATATCAGACAGTATACCAGACTATATACCAGTATATCAGACAGTATACCAGTATACCAGACTATATACCAGTATACCAGACTATATACCAGTATATCAGACAGTATATCAGTATATCAGACTATATACTAGTATATCAGACAGTATATCAGTATATCAGACTATATACCAGTATATCAGACAGTATACCAGACTATATACCAGTATATCAGACAGTATACCAGTATACCAGACTATATACCAGTATACCAGACTATATACCAGTATATCAGACAGTATATCAGTATATCAGACTATATACTAGTATATCAGACAGTATATCAGTATATCAGACTATATACCAGTATATCAGACAGTATACCAGACTATATACCAGTATATCAGACAGTATACCAGTATACCAGACTATATACCAGTATACCAGACAGTATATCAGTATAACAGACAGTATACCAGTATACCAGACTATATACCAGTATATCAGACAGTATATCAGTATATCAGACTATATACCAGTATATCAGACAGTATATCAGTATATCAGACTATATACTAGTATATCAGACAGTAAACCAGACTATATACCAGTGAGATAAATGTATGTTTGCAGGTGCAGGTGAATGTATGTTTTGCAGGTCATTTGTACACAAGGTCAGTTGGTCAGTTGATGTGCTACTGGGTTGAAAGTACATCTGTTTATGTCTCTCTCTCTCTCTCTCTCTCTCTCTCTCAGACACACTGCATGCTGTTTGCATTACCGCTAATTACACTTCCTGCATAAAACTTCTGTGTTTGTCCAACATGGTGGGCTGGAAAGAAAAACTGTCACATACACACACATATGCACAAACATACACACACACACACACACACACACACACACACACACACAAATACACACATAAACATTTTCTTTCCTTTCATTATATTGAGCATTGGATCTGTTTAGACTTGATCATTTTGTCATTAGATCTGATAGAGATAATCGTTTTCATAGTTTGTTCTGTTAGACTTGATCATTTCAATCTTTACATCTGTTAGAGATGATCGTTTTGATAATTTGATCTGTTAGACTTGATCATTTTGATCATTAGATCTGTTTGAGATGATCATATTGATCATTTGATCTGTTAGACATGATGTTTTTGACCATTTGTTTTGTTAGTCTTGACCATTTTGATCATTTTATGTTAGTTATGATAATTTCAACATTGTGATTTGTTTAAGACACACAAGTTGCAAGACGGTTTCTCTGTGTAAATCCAGACTGTGTCTTATTGTTCTATATTATCCAACAGTATCATAAAAGCCCTAATCTCTCTTTCTCTCTCGCTCTCTCGCTCTCCCTCCCTCTCTCATAAGTATTAGTCTGTTTTTACCCTTTGGCCCCCAGTCTCACCGGACCCCTGAGAGAATGGCCCAAGGAAAGGTCAGAGAGTGCAGGAATGCCACTTGAACTGTTCGACTATGTGGGTGTGTGGGGAGGATCTTCCTGAATGGTCGCTGCTCGTACACACAGTGTTCTTTTTCTGTTTCATACAAAGGTAATGAGTAGGGTCCTACTAAATTACACAGATTACACAGACCTAGTCTACTCCAACAGATTTCTCAGATTTTATGAGAAAAATACTAGATTTGACAGCACTGGTTAAATAAAAAATGTGAAACTACATAGAATTGAAGAGAGTGTTTTATATCCACATTGTGAGTGCAGTTTTAAGACATTTGAAACACAGTTTACTTTAAACAGCACCTTTTGCAGCAATCAGAAAAGCAGCAAGGAACAGTGGCCTGGTGGTTAGAGACCCAGAAAGTTGCCAGTTCGATCCCCTGGCAGGACAAGACTGAAATGCAAATGAGCAAGGCACCTAACCTCCAACTGCTCCTCAGGTAGAGTGCATAGGGCCTCAGGCAGGTGTACTCACTGCCCCCTAGTGTGTAGGAGGAACAAACCTTGAGAGGAACCAAGGATCAAATGGCAGAACCCAATCTCTTTGAGCCGACCCAGATTTGAAGGATATAATAATAATAATAATTATTATTATTATTATTATTATTATTATTATTATTATTATTATTATTATTTCATTCTTTGGCATAGGCAGCAATAAGATCATGCCAAATAGGATGATGGCAGGGCAGAGCCACCCCCCACACACACACACCCCCAGGCAACAGGAATAGAACCAACCTGGTGGTGGGGAGGAAGGAGGCTGACGTCTATGCATCCACAACTGAGATCAGTAAAGACTAAACAAGATGCTTCATTTTAAAGTAAAGTAGTAACTTGCAATTTCCCAGGAAAGTCCAATGAATGAGTGAGATAGTATGAGGTACTGAGGTTTTAAATGAATGAGTGTTGAAGCATTAAGTCTTAATTGCAGAACTTTTGCAACAAAAAAAGTGATGTGGATCATATAGTGCAATAGGTAACACTGATGCATGCACACTGGGGTTGAAAGATAATTCAAGCAATGCCTACCATGAAGCTGAAGATGGTTCAAATTATTCAAATTTCACATTCCACCTTAAATAGTGCAGCAGTTACATTCAGATGCATAATTGGATTGCTCAACCTCTACCAAGCACTTGACCATAACTGATGCACTGTTTAAAGTGGAACTGGAAATACCACGTTTGTTCTGCTACCTTCTATGCAGTTCACATACAGTTCTCCAACTATTAATGACATTTAGCTGGTTCCTTACTAGGCAACCCATCCATCCATTATCCAACCTTACATAGACTGAGTTTTTCCAGTGTAATATCTCATGTTTCTCATTACATACATCACAGACAATCTATAATACAGCGCACATAGCCAGTATTGATCCAGAACATCTTGCAAGCCTTACCTGTCAATATAAAAACTGGATTTTGATTGTATTTTAGATTTAAACAGATGAATATAAATTATGAATATAAACAATTGAATGAAAGGAACAAACTTTCCACTTCATGTCAGGAACAACTTTTTTCCCCTAAAATAATTAATAATCTAAACTATGATGCTACACCATGAACATCAATAGAAGAGTGTGTTTGATGGATTATCCATCTATCTATCTATCTATCTATCTATCTATCTATCTATCTATCTATCTATCTATCTATCTATCTATCTATCTATCTATCTATTTCTCTCTCTTGCTTTCACCCTCTCTCTCTATCTCTCTTCTTCTCTCTGTGCTTCCTCTTCCTCTCTTTCTCTCTCATCTCTCTCTCTCTCTCTCTCTCTCTCTCTCTCTCTCTGTCCCTTACTCTCATTCTCTGTCTCTTATTGCTCTTTCTCTGAGTGTCTGTCTCTCTCTTTCTTTCTAGTTATCTCTGTCTCTCTCTTCACACTCTGTCTCTCTCTCTCTCATCACTCTGTCTTTCTTTCTTTCTCTGTCTCTCTTTTTTCTTCTGTCCCTCTTTCAGTGCTTCCTCTTCCTCACTTTTTCTCTCTTATCTCTCTCTCTCTTTCTCTCTGTCTCTTGCTCTCATTCTGTCTCTCACCACTCTGTCTGTCTGTCTGTCTGTCTGTCTCTCTCTCTCTCTCTCTCTCATCAATTTCATACTCTCTTTATCTTCTCCCTCTCTCTGTGCTTCCTCTCTTTTTTCTGCCATATATATCTCTCTCATTCTCTCTCACCGGTCTCTCTCACTTTTTCTCTCTCTATCCCCCGTTCTCTCACTGTTTCTCTCGCTCTTGCTGTCACACTTTGTCTTTCTCTGTTTTTCTCTCATCTTTCTTGATCTTTGTCCCTTGCTCTCATTATGTGTTTCTCTCACTGCTCTCTCCCTCTCTTTCTCTCTCTCTCTCTCATCTCACTCATCACTCTCTCTTTGTTTCTTTTCCTCTCCCCATACAACTGTGTTTTATTGATTTTATTTATATTTGATTTTAAGCTAAACTCAGTGAGCACATCTACACAGAGTAACCTCCTGCACAGTTTAATGCATGTTAACAATTTGTATTGGAAACAATCAGATGTGGCCTGTGCACACTTTCAGTGTGTTCCATTCAGCCAATCAATACAAATAATGTGCATACAGTATAGCAGGGACATCTTCCCCAAGGGGGGCTTGGCAGCATTGAAATTTGCACACTAGAATGTTTTGGTGCTTGAGTGACACTTTTCAGCATGAACTGTACATTACAACAACCATCCATCAGCCATAACATAAAAAGCACCTGCAAAATAAGTCCCTACCGTGCCACCAAAACAGATGGAGGCTCTCTGAAGCTGTCCTGAGGTGTCTGGCATTGAGACGCAAGGTGTTTATCCAGCAGATACCACAGATGCTCGATCAGATTGAGATCTGGAGACTCTGGAGGCCAAGTCAATGTCTTGAGCTCTTTGTCATGTTCTTCAATCCATTCCTGACCTTTAAAGTGTGGCAGGGAACATTATCCTGCTAAAAAAGCCACTGGCATTAGGGAATACTCTTGCCATGAAGTGGTGTACTTGCTTTGCAGCAATGTTTAGGTAGATGGTATCAAAGTAGATCTAAAGTGTCTAAGCATAACATAACAGTAATATATGAAAGTGACATTTATAGCTTTTTTCATTTTGATGTTGATCAGTATGGCTTATAACTCAAGAGTTGACCAATCATGCACAGTAATATGATGGTCAGCAGAAGTGTTGTCACTATGGACAGCTGCTGGGAAAGAAAACTGGCATCTCCATAAAGCTCGTCAGCAGATGGAAGCATGAAGTGCTCTAAAATCTGCTGGTATGTGTTGACTTTGGACTTGATAAAATGCAGTGGACCATCATCAGCTTGCAGAAACTGTACATTGGACTTCAGACACCTCGGATTCTGTGACTCCAGAATCTAGGAGCTGATTTCCAAATGAAATGTAAAATTGACTTTGGAGCACTGAGTAACAGTCCAGCTCTGGTTCTGCTTAGTCCAGGTAACACACTTCTGATGTTGTCTTTGGTTCAAGAGTGTTGATATTATTCATGTGGCAATTTTGACTCTGAGAGATACACAGTATTTATAGTGTTTGAAGAGTATTTACATATACTGTAATTCTAATTTTCATGAGTTATAAGCCAAATTGATCAACATTAAAATGGGAAAAGGCTGTGAATGTCTCACTTTATATGTAATAAATACAATATAAAATATATGTCTTTTTGAATTAAATTATGAAGAATATTTTCACAATATTCTGCTTTTTGATGTATGACTGTTTATCTCCCCTTTACACATTCCAATGTAAGAAGATAATCAATGCTATTTGGTTTTAATGTTGTGGATGATTACTCTGTATAATTCTTAAAGGTACAGTAACAAAATCAGTTTGTTTCAGATACAAATACAGGCTGTATGGTCTTGTAAACATGAATTTTGACTGTCTCCAGTGCATGAAAACACACGTGAGTAGATTGACAGTGAAAATAAAACATTAGTAATATGTAGGATATCGTCCCTTTAACTTATTCTCACTTTTCTCAACAGAGATCTGTAATATAACAATGTGCATTCACAAGTTAAGCTGCTGGATGTGAGAGTGTACGCTGGACATTTCTTGCCTGTTATGAGACAGTAGGTGGACTCTCACACAGTCTTGGAGGGTCCGTCCTAATTCTGTACAGACTATAAATGTATCTATCCAAGTCAGAGCTGCTGTGGTGTGTGTGGGAAGTTTTAGAACAAAGCGAGCCTTGTCCAGTACACTGAGCCTTGACACACATATTTACATCATCATCATCATCATCATCACCATCATCATCATCATTTTTATGAATAATCCCCATTAACAATCAGCAGTAATTAGTTTAACAGTGATGCCAACTATAAACATAATCATTAATATTATTTAGCATAATTAGACTTTCTCAGAATTTTGTTCTGAGAAAGAAAACAGTAAAATTATGTCTTCACACCAGTCTTACTGTTATAAATAACATACAATTACAATGAACAATAATTAATAATGACACCAGCAGTGATAATCAAATTAATCAATGTTCTTATTTACAATAACAATAGTCATAATTGTTAATAATAATAACAACAACAACAACAGTAATGTTATTATTCTTTATATTATTTGCATTACTTTTATTATTATAATAGATTTGATTTATCATTACTACTACTGCTAATAATAATAATAATAATAATAATAATAATAGTGATAATGAATATTATTATTATTATTATTATTATTATTATTAGTAGTAGTAGTAGTAGTAGTAGTAGTAGTAGTAGTAGTAGTATTATTATTATTATTATTATTATTATTATTATTATAGATTTGGATTAGTATTACTACTACTACTAAATTCTAGAACCTCTCCAGCAGGCACAGAACCTCATCACAACGTTGTATCAATGCTTCAAGAACGTACACAACATTGTTAGAACGTTGTCACAATGTCATTGTGCAGATGGGTCTGTGTCCTGGTTCTCGAACCGAAGCGCGCGCTCGCTCGCTATTCGCTTCGCCTATTGGCGGGTTTGTATATTTATTTATTTATGTGTGCGGTCGGCGCAGGCGCGCGCGCGCCGCTTTGTGTGAATGAGGGCAGGAGGGGTGACGTCACTCGGCGAATGTCAACAACGCTGCGAGGAGAGAGAGTAGGAGAGAGAGAGAGAGAGAGAGAGAGAGAGAGAGAGAGAGGAGGCGTAGCGCTCCAGTACCAAACACAGGAGGCGAAGAGCTGCACGCTGCACGGGATCACCCCCCTCCACACACGCATACACATACATACACACTGGCACACACGCACGCACACAGTATGCACGCACGCACGCGCTGAAGGAGGAGTTGTGCGAAGTGGCGCTCGCGCTGTCTGATCTCCCCCCGCGCGCGGCGGAGGCTTCGGAGGAGTCCGCGAGGAAGTCACCATGTGAGAGACACTGATTTACCCAAAGCAACGCGCACGAAGCTGGGCTGGATTAACGGAGAGGGAGAGAGACGCTGACAGAAAGCCGAGAGAGAAAGAGAGAGAGCGAGAGGGGAAGTTTACTGAAGGTAAGTGTGAGACTTTCTCAGCTGTCCTGTGCAGAAATGCGGAGCGCGAGAGTCGAGCTTTGTGCACGAGAGAGAGAGAGATGCACTGACCGCTGGACCCAAAACACAGCGTGCACGTGAAGGACGGGCGCGCGCGGGGGCATCCTGTTGTGCTGAGTGGCTGCTGTGGCTGCTTTATTATTATTTTGTAAAGGACCAAGGAGGAGGAGGAAGGGTGGTGGTGTTTTGGGGAGGGGAGGGGGGGTCCGGCATGGCTCTTGTTTTCAAAGCTGTCATTGGCGGAAGCCACACAGTTGTCCACAGACAGACTTTAGTAGGGAATGTGCTTATCTCTGACTGGCTTTGTTCTGTGCACTACACCCCCCTCCCATTAATCCACACAAATATCAGCAGAAATATCTGCTGTGTAAGGGGGGCTCTGGTGCCCGAGGGCGCCATTTAAAGCAGCAGAGACCCTCTTTTGCTCTTTGGGAATGTCACAAGTAAACAAAAACCTCTCTGTCCTGCTGAGCGCACTGAACCAGCGCTGAGTGATTCGGAGTCGACTCGCATGTAAACAAGTGCTACTCGGATCATTATGAATGACTTGGCTTTTGTCTTCTGTAGCATTAGCCTGCGATAGCCTTTCACACACAAACATCTGCTAATACAGCGCATTTACATGTAGTGTTCACGCTGTAGAAACGCCTCTACGGGAGCTCTCGGTGTTAAACGAAATTATGTTCCCGTCCAAATTTGTTGCACCCCCCCTCCCCCCACCCCCCAATGCGGTGATGCAGCATTTTACGGTTGCCTTATTTTTTTCACCCCACCCCCACCCATATTCTGGCAACGCCCCGCCTCCCGCGTGCTGGAATTGGCTTGTGGGTCGCACTCGCGGCGCAGCTTTATTTGCATACAGCGCTCTGATTGGCAGATCACATTCTGCCTCGTGGGTTAGTATTGGCCTGTACGGCGTGCTTACAAATAGTAGAGCGGGGAGGCGGGGCTTGTCGCAAAACGGGTGGGGAGTAAATAACAGCGCGTTCCAGCCTGCATTCCTTTGTCTGCCTGGCGCAGAGAGATTGAGCTCAAATGCTGTTATTTGTGTAGTTTGTGTTATTGTTTCACACACATAAACACACACACACATATGTGTGTATATATATATATATATAAAAAACACACTAATTATATATGTATACTATGTTAAGGCTCTCATGTCCCTTATGTTTGTACCCTCTCATTGGAGGGGAGAGTGTTCTGTTCCACATCACACATCTCAGTGCTTGAGGCTTATCTTTTGTTAGATCTCCACAGTGACAAATTCACACAAAACAAAGCACAACTGAGAGACATTTCTCTTTTTCTTTGCATGGTCCAGTGCAGCATAGTTAAGTGCACTACAAATGCAGCTGTTAATGCTAAAGGCGTCATTTTTGTCCTGTCCTGCTTGTTTGAATAAGCCCACCAGTGCGCTCTCAGAACACAAGCCCAGGGTATGAAAACATGTTCCCACGTCAGCACAAAGGCATGTTTGACTGAGCTCCAGAATCTGACAGAGAGAGAGGGAGCCAGTGTGTGTGTGTGCGTGTGTGTGTGTTGTGTGCTGAAGCTCCTGAAGTTCAAACAGGGCTTTTGTTGTTCCTCTCTTGCATCGTGTTAGGATGACACTCGTGCCCATTGGCATCATCAGTCACCACTCGGAAC
This sequence comes from Crenuchus spilurus, assembly GCA_036984385.1. Taxonomy (NCBI): domain Eukaryota; kingdom Metazoa; phylum Chordata; class Actinopteri; order Characiformes; family Crenuchidae; genus Crenuchus; species Crenuchus spilurus. The sequence goes on along the minus strand of BRDA01014269.1, from coordinate 52,744 downwards.
CAGACGCTATTATCAGTGCCAGGACCAGCTGTGTGTGCAGCAACAAACACACTTACGTTTGTTTTTATATGATGTCAGGATGTGTATAATAATAAGGCTTTTAAAAATGAGGGTTCTTCAAGGGTTGTTTAGTGAAGGCAGTGGTTATGTGTACAATCATGATGACTCAAAGAACAATTAGAATTCTTAAGTACTTTTTTATTTGATGAATTGCTTTATCATCTCTGTGGTAGAGTGCAGGATTCATATGCAATAGTATCACAGTATAAGTATATAAGCTCCCTGGACATAATTTTGCATGTTTAAGGTGGTAGTAACTACAGACTCCTGCAGAAGGCATGAGGATGATCAGGCTGTAAACACCTGCGACAGGATTCATAGATTGAGAAGAGGTGGTACAGTGCAGAATGTCTCATTTGATGTGTAGAAAATAGGTCACAAAGCAGATGTTAATGATAAAGGAGTGATTGCATTTGAGTAGCAAAGGTCAGAGTGTGAAGGAAGTAGCTGAATTTGCAGGAGTATGTACGTGTACAGTCATACATGTCTATCAGCAGTGGTAATGATCTCAGTCTACAGGACATTCTCAGAACTGTGGTCGACAGCACACAAAGCTGAAGGTCTCTTGCTCCACTCTGCTTCATATGTTGATGGTCTGCAGGACTTTATGGCGTCCTTTCAGAAATTGGTTGTGAAGGACCTGCGTTGACCGTTCTTCAATGGTCAGGTATTCTTCAGATGACGGATCTTTCTCAGTGACACTGATGTGGTGGTGGTGTGTTAGTGTGTGTTGCTAATACAAGTGGATCAGTGCAGCAGAGCTTTTCATACACAGTCTCTGAACCAGAAGGAGCTATAATGCACGTTCAGTACAACCGTTTGTCTGTGACCTCTATTCTAGTTGGATAGACAAAGTAAAATGGCCCAGTGCGACTGGAACATCATCAGGTTTAATATAGCTGATATTAATGCATTAACAAATATCATTGGAGTGAGTGGCTAATGTTACTGCAGAGAGAGTGTTTATAGCTTCTCTCTCCCTCACTCTCTCTCTCCCCTAATGCCTATCAGAGGCTCATCCTCTCGCTCATTAGTGTCTAATTGCGTGAAAGGATCAGACGCAGACTTACTTACACACAAGTCCCAGTTAAACACAGCTCGCTCGGAGCACATTTGTGTGTGTGGAAGTGTGTGTGTCTGTGTGTGTGTGTGTATTAGTGTAAGCTACAAGCAATGTTGTTACTGTCAACAGAAGTGACATAATATCGTTCAGAGTAACATAAAAGCATATTTAACGTACAAACACTGAGTATCATGCACTGTAGTAAGTATAACCATCCAACCAGCACATAACAGTGTCAGAATGCTGTTTACATTCAACGTTGTCAAACCAACATTAGCATTTGGCTAAAACTTCCAGTTCCAGACATTAGAGAGTCATCTCAACCACCATCAATGACCAGCAACCATCTGCAGCCGGTCCGCACCAGAACTCTCAGCACACATTAGTCAGAGAGGTGAGGAGATTATGAGGGATATTTAGGGCATCTTGTTAACATCTCTACTCCTTTAGTGGAAACGACCAGGGAGCTTTTTCTGACCTCTGAGAATCAGGATCTAAGTTATAAGTCTCACCTGAAACATCAGGACCATTTGCACAGTACAGTGTCCACAACACTGCACTAGAGCACTGAGATCCAGGAATAGAGTCTCCAACACCACTGCCAACAGACACACAAGCTTTACCTTGGACGTCTCCCATCCAAGTACTAACCAGACCCAGACCTGCTTAGTTTCAGTGGATTTGTATGTTATGTTTTGCAGGTGCTATGGCTGTTTCAGGATGCTTAGGTAAAGAGAGAGACTCTGACTTAGTATGTAACAAATCACACCACAGCAAAGTGGCTAAAAATGTATGAACACTTTGGCTGTTTTTTCCATAAGAACATCTTGGCCATCTTTTCTACACTGTTTTCAATCTACGAAGCTTCTTTCATGTTATATCTATTACTTAAGACTGTATTCAGCATTAATATGTGGTTATGTAATGTCTCAATTAAGAATTCATGATAAGTAGCAGTTTATGCATATTAATGTTACTCAGCATCTGAACTACAATGAAGCAGTAAATGATGATTTTCATGTACAAATAAAGTCTTCATTTATTTATTAACCAATAAGACTTATTGTCTAACCTCAAGTCTTTTGTTAGAAGCTAGTGAAGGTCTAAATATCACGGTAATAACTAATGTTGGCAGAATGTCTGAGTTTTGGTTGAACAGTTTATATTCCACCATTATATGGGACTTTACTGTAAAGTGTGACCATTTGTTTTTAGAACTGAAACGTGTGTTTGCATGGACAGGTGTGTGTGTGTGTATGTGTGTGTGTGTGTGTGTGTGTGTGTCTGTGTGTGAATGGAGCTGGTGTTTCCTCCCCGAGCTTAACACAGTGCAGCTGCCGTTTTGATACACTACTCTCTGACTTTCTGAACCCATTAGAAGTGTTAAAAAGCGTCATTTTAACATTATGACCAATATGTTCATATGATTTTGGTCCTCACTGAGCTGCCAAAACACTGAGCTAAGGACTCTACAAGAGCTCTGAAAGTGTCCTGTGGCATCTGTCATCAAGACGTTAGCAGTATATCATTTACATCTGCTAATTTTGTTAAAACTAGATTTTCTCCACAATGTGTTTGGTAGCCAATCGACCTGCCCATTCATTGACTCTCACTATCACTTGTAATGTCTCTGACTCTAGGAGGGTGCAGACTCACACAGTCCTCCTCTTATGCATGTGGTCAAGCTCCACCTCTTTTACAATTGCTGACACATCGCTGCCGGGGCAGCCAACACGCTCGAAGGAAAGCACAGGATCCCCAGTTCTGATGGATCACCTGGCAGATCCCTCAGCCAGCCGACATTATTTAGTAGTAATGGGGAGAGAGTGCGTCTTACCTGCCCAAAGAAAGCACAACCAATTTTGCTCTCTCGGGCCCCGACTGCCGATGGCAAGCAACGTGATCTGGATTTGAACTTGCAATCCTCTGTTCGTAGTGACAGTGCCTTAGTCTACTGAGCCACATGGGGTTAAATGTTTTAATTGAAGTTTGGGACTTTCTGTATTATTACAGATGCTGTGTTGAGTGATTTACCAATCATTTTTCAGCCTCTGTTGCAACGTTGTGTAGTTTCTTTTAACGTTACTACAAAGTCAAAGAAACATCTCTGGTATAAAGTTTGTCTACTGACAACACTGCAACATTCAAATTGTGTCTCACTGTTAATTTATCAATTTACTGGGAGTCTTGTACAGATTACGTTTTGTATAGAATGTTGTCAGAATGTTATGTATGAGGATGAGTCAAAAATGATGGTTTTTGACTCATCCTCATACATCAATCTCATCAATTTTCCAGCTGATGGTTGACTTTTGAAGTTTTTCTTGGAGTTAAATAGACAGTGTTTCTGCTGTTTACTCTCAGGCTTATAGTGGCAAATCCATGTCTCGTCACCAGCAATGTTTCTTTTTAAGAACCTTTCACCTGCCTTAGAGTATCAGTCCAAATTTAGTTTAATGAAACCCTGCACGATGCTCTTCTTTAGTGCCAAGCATAGTGGGGCATCCATTTTTTGTTGCGCTGCAGCCATAAATGAACTGATGTAACACATTCCAACCTGCACAGTAGTTAATATGGAGACAGAGACCAAGTAAAGAAAGTGCTGATAAGACATTGCAGCCATAACTTAATATAACTAAAGTACAGATCATTTTTGACTCACCCTTGTTTTTGTAGGGTTATAGCATTTCTGATACCCTGCAAGTTATTTTTATCAGAATGATATGATTCAGAAGCACATATTAAGCACTTTTGGGGAAATTTAGGTGCATTACAGCCTAATGTTTCTCTCTGTTCACATAAAGGACATTGGTTGAATCACAGTGCAGCAAGTATGAGTCTTATTTTGATCAGATAACATAAAGCACAGTTAGTGATCTATTTCAGGTGATAATTTCTTTGTGTGTGTGTGTGTGTGTGTGTGTATATGTGTGTGGGCAGTTTTAGTCACCGGGTTATTTTAGGAGTGTGTTGGTGCTGCTTGTTGTTTCTGCCTCACACCTATTCAGGTTCTTGCTTTTGCAGTACTGAAATACACTCCACACTCACAGTGTCCTCCAGCCTGTGTGTGTGTGTGTATGTGTATGTGTGTGAGTGTGTGAGTGTGTGCGTATGTGTGTGAGTGTGTGCGTGTGTGAGTGTGTGTGTGTGTGTGTGTGTGTCTGTGTGTGTGTCTGTGTGTGTGTGTGAGTGTGTGCATGAGTGTGTGCGTATGTGTGAGTGTGTGCGTGTGTGAGTGTGTGTGTGTGTGTGTGTGTGTGAGTGTGTGTCTGTGTGTGTGTGTGAGTGTGTGCATGCGTGTTTGTGTGTGTGTGTGTGTGTGTGTGTGTGTACTTTTGTCCAGACTCTAAATTTGACATTCTCAGTTGCGTTGGCATGTAAGTAGGCAGAACCTCTAGCACACACGTAACACACCATGAGAAGTTGTATTAACCACACACTCATTCACACACACTCATTCCTGTATTCACACGCTTACACATATAATAAAGCAATAAAGCAATCTCAACATGAGGAAACATTATTATTATTATTATTATTATTATTATTATTATTATTATTATAGTAATACACGAGCAATTTGGGCTTAAGTGCTTAGCTTTTGCTTGTGCTGTGGTGGGCTGTAGTGTAGTACAGTGAATGTACTATAGTGTAGTACAATATTAAGAGTAGTGCAGTTTCCTGTATAAAGTACACTGAAGTACCCTATTCTGTAATATACTACATTCCAGTACACTGGACTGCACTACAGAGTACTGTACTGTAATGCACTGTATTATATTGAAGTCCTCTGCACTATATATATTTACATATATTGCACTGTACTTTGACGTGTATACACATGAGTACTGCACAGTACTTTGATGAGTATGATGGTGTTGTACTATAGTGTACTATATTCTTGTATAATGTACTGTACTGCAGTAAGTACTGCATTGTAGCATAGTGTAGTGTACTGTTCTATACAGATGTGTGCTTTACTTAAGCACTGTTCTGTACTGTACTATGGAGTACTGCAGAGCTCTGCACTGTACTGCAATGTGTACTGCATACTACTGTAGTATATCAGGCTGTACAGGGTGAACTGTGAGTATTTTACTGTATATTGCTATAGTTTTCTGTTCTGTACTATAGTATAGTGTGTGGTACTATAGTGTGCTGTACTCTGCTATACTGTAATACACTGGGCATTACTATAATATACTAAACTTTACTGTACAGTAGTGTATAGTGTCAGCTAGTATGTTTGACTGTATATTGCTATAGTTTTCTGTACTATAGAATAGTGTGTGGGACTATAGTGTGTCATGATGTAATATACTGGATCATACTATAGTTTTATACAGTAGTACAGTGTACTGCATTTTGCTATAGTTTCCAGTGCTGTACTATAGTAATAATATGTGGTACAGCAGGTATTTGCTTGCAGGTCAGAAACCCTGTGCTGCTCTCCCCAGGAGCTATATGCCAGCTAAGCGGACCAGGCATGACCATCTTTACTCTTTGCAGTCTACACATACACACACATACACAGACATGGGCTCTCAGAGCTGGGACAGGAGTACTGAATATGGGCCAGGCACAGCCTAGGGCTATCCCAGACACACAGTCTCTAGCTGGAGCTCTTACTCGCACACACTCTGCTTCTGTCACAGTATGTGCTCACCGACTGCACACACACACACACACACACACACACACAAACAGTCTGAGGAAATCTTTGGGGGAAGCAAGGGTGTCACTGGTCCGTGTTGGCACAAATGAGTCATATGCAGCTTGGCTTGTCAATATTGAGTTCACTCTAAATATAACCTACACACTGCACTGCACACACTACTGAACATACACACGCTCACTCTCACACACACTGACAGGAAATAAATTGATGGTGTTGCACATTTGGAAGAGCACTTATTAAAAACCAGGCCTAATGGAGTCTTGCAAAGGATGTGGTGGAACTTTCATGTGAGGACCGCCTGAATTATTGACTGCTAGGGGTGTAAAATACATCAGTGCATCAGTACAGCACAGACCTGAAGGCAGTGATTCAGCTCTATTAATGTGTGTTTTGGAGTGTTGGAATTCATTATAATGAAAGAAATTCAGTGAGATGTGTATTTTATGTTCAAGAGAAAAAAGGTAGAAGATCCCTTCAAAGCGCTTCATGTATCTATATTCCACTCAGGTCCAGTCACAGTTGTGTATTTTCTACTTTTCAAATTTACTCCTAACTGTGCAGAAAATACGAAAACATTCTGAAGTGTGTGCAAAATTTGGAATAATTGTGCAAATTGTGAATAATTCAGAATTTTATGTAAAATTTGGAATCATACTGAACTGAGTAATTCTAAATGAATTGTTGAATTGTTTGTACAATTCTGTATAATTCAGAATCATGCTGAAAATTTTGTACACAAAATTCTGAAATATTCCAAATTGCGCATAAAATTCTGAATTTTATTGAAAAATCATAATAAGTTTGCTTTGTGCTAAAATTCTGAATAATTATGAAAATAAAAATTGTTGACTAGTTTATTCATCACATAAACAATTGTACATGGTATACCTGGCAGTGAAATACACTTGTGACTGCTCGTTCACATAGAAAAGGAGAGGGGTGCGGGGTATTTATAAGATAAATGGAGAGTAATAACTATAATATATAATATATACATTAATGCAGTATATACAATGCAGTATACAATAATGGCAGAAGATAAATGTGCAAATATACAGATACAGTGAGGAAAATAAGTATTTGAACACCTGCGAATTTGCAAGTTTTCCCACTTAGAAATCATGGAGGGATCTGAAATGTTCATCTTAGGTGCATGTCCACTGTGAGACCTAATCTAAAAGAAAAAATCCGTAAATCACAATGTATGATTTTTTAATCATTTATTTGTGTGTTACAGCTGCAAATAAGTATTTGAACACCTGTGAAAATCAATGTTAATATTTGGTACAGTAGCCTTTACAGAGGTCAAATGTTTCCTGTAGTTTTTCACCAAGTTTGCACACACTGCAGCAGGGATTGTGGCCCATTCCTCCACACAGATCTTCTCCAGATCAGTCAGGTTTCTGGGCTGTCACTGAGAAACACGGAGTTTGAGCTCCCTCCAAAGATTTTCTATAGGGTTTAGGTCTGGAGACTGGCTAGACCACTCCAGAACCTTGATATGCTTCTTACGGAGCAACTCCTTGGTTATCCTGGCTGTGTGCTTTGGGTCATTGTCCTGTTGGAAGACCCAGCCACGACCTAACTGAGGGAAGGAGGTTGTTCCCCAAAATCTCGCAATACATGGCCCCGGTCATCCTCTCCTTAATACAGTGCAGTTGTCCTGTCCCATGTGCAGAAAACACCCCAAAACATGATGCTCCCACCCCCATGCTTCACAATAGGGATGGTGTTTTTCATCATTCTTTGTCCTCCAAACACAGCGAGTGGAATTAAGACCAAAAAGTTCTGTTTTGGTCTCATCTGACAACAGCACTTTCTCCCATGACTCCTCTGGATCATCCAAATGGTCATGGGCAAACTTAAGACGGGCCTGGACGTGTGCTGATTTAAGCAGGGGAACCTTCCTTGCCATGCACGACTTTAAACCATGACGTCTTAGTGTATTAGCCACAGTAACCTTGGAAACAGTGGTGCCAGCTCTCTTCAGGTCATTGACCAGCTCCTCCCGTGTAGTTCTGGGCTGATTCCTCACCTTTCTTAGGATCATTGATACACCACGAGGTGAGATCTTGCATGGAGCCCCAGTTCGAGGGAGATTGACAGTCATGTTTTGCTTCTTCCATTTTCTAAGAATTGCTCCATCAGTTGATCTTTTTACACCATGCTGCTTGGCAATTGCCCCGTAGCCCTTTTCAGCCTTGAGAAGGTTTACAAGCTTGTCTCTGGTGTCTTTGGACAGCTCTTTGGTCTTATCAATGTTAGTAGTTGGGAGTCTTACTGATTGTGTGGTGTGTGCAGGTAATAATAATACTTTTTAGAGGCGGACTAAAAGGTCTTTGAGGGCCACAATGTTTGCTGATTGGCAGGTGTTCAAATACATATTTGCAGCAGTTACACACAAATAAATAATAAAAAAATCATACATTGTGATTTCTGGATTTTTTCTTTTAGATTATGTCTCTCACAGTGGACATACACCTAAGATGAAAATTTCAGACCCCTCCATGATTTCTAAGTGGGAGAACTTGCAAATTCACAGGATGTTCAAATACTTATTTTCCTCACTGTATACGTGTTAAATAGTGCGTATAGACATGTGGGTGGTGTAGTGTAGTGTGTATGGTAGAATGAAAGTGTGTTGTATTGTCCAGTGTTCAGAGCTCCTTTGAAAACCTTGTGAAAAACACATCCCTGAGAGCAGCAGAGAGAGGAGTCTGTTGTTGGGGTGGCTAGTGTCCATCAGTACCTTATTGGCCTCAGCCCAGCAATGCTTGTTGTAGATTGTCTGCAGGTCAGGGAGCTCCATTTAGATGATACGCTCAGCTGAACACTCTAAAGGGACTGTCTGTCCTGCAGGGTGCTGTTCCTGAACTAGGCCATGAATTTTGCTGAGAGGATGCTCTCTGCAGTGCAGGTGTAGAAGTTCCGCAGCACCTTGGAGGGCAGTCTGTAGTCCCTGAGGCATCTGAGGTGGTACAGACACTGACGGGCCTTCTTCACCACAGTGTTGATTTGGTAGGACCATGACAGGTCCTGCAAGATGTGAACTCTAAGATATCTGAAACTTTCCACCTCAACTTTGTTTTTTTACTTTCTACTCTCCTAAAGAATCAGTTAAAATATTGTGCACTGAAAGAAAAATTTTGATTTTATTTGATTTAAATCTGTGAATCACTTCCAAATGAATAGCGTATACTACATATTTGAAGTTTATAGCTTTAAGTGACTGAGTAGATATAATATATAATATTCTTGTGGAGTGATGTGCAGATTTGAGAGTTCATGATGCACTGAATGTTTTGACCGCTGTTTAGAAAAAGCCCACCTGCCCGATTCAGCCCTTAGGAGATTTATACAGGTGTAAACTTTTCTTTAACTGCTCTGTCAGGGCTTATCCCAGTTGAACATACCATAGCTATGCAGTCAGTGTCTCCATCAACTTCACATGTGCCAGAGAAATGGTTTTAAGTGTTTGAGCTTTGGAGAAAAAAAATGGAACAAAAAAATTCTACTTATTCCTGAACCTTGGCAACTCGTTTCATCATCGGATTCTTCGGTCGATGGCCAACAATAACTCAGCCCAAATGTGCTGGTCTTTTTTTGTTTTTCCTTTCCCCATGATCCGTCTTCCCCTTTCTCTCCGGATTGAATTACAGGGTCCCGATCCGGTCGGCCCACCGCTAATTTAAAACAAGCCCGGGTGAAGCGGGTCCCAGTCATGCTCCAGACATCAGCATGACATTTTCTGCCAAGGTCGCCCCCCCACTCTCCCCTTTATCCCAGTCCTTTTCCCAGTCCTTTTCCCAGTCCTTTTCTTTAGTGTCCCCCTCCCCACCCTTGCCTCTTTCTTTCCGGAGGCGATGGGAAAGAGTCACTTGAGTCCAGCAGAGTGGAGAGTGGAAGGTATTTAAAACAATCAGCGGATTCCTGGTAAGAGGGTGAGATCATTGTTTTACTGAGAGAGAGAGAGAGAGAGAGAGAGAGAGAGAGAGAGAGAGAGAGAGAGAGAAACAAGTGACTGAGATTGAGATGGAGAGATTTAAAGAGAGAAAAACAGAGATTGAGAGTTTGATATAAGGAAAAAAAGATAAACAATAATATAAAAATTGAGATTGAGACAGTGTTAATGAGCGTGAGAAATAAATGAGAAAATGAGACATAAACAGTGAATGAAAAGAGATTAACATAAAGGTTGAATGTGTGCATGCTTATGTGTGTAAGCATGTCCATGCTTTTGAGTGTGTGTATGATAATGTGTACAGTATATGTGTTCTTGTTTCTGTTGTTTCGTGGGGACCAAATGTCCTGATAGTGATAGTAATACAGGTCAAATCTTGCTTTTTTAAGGTTTCAACCTCAAAACATTCTGTTTCTACCACATAATGAACATTTTTAGAATAAATCAGAAGCACAAGAACACTGACTTTAGTTGAGGTTAAGGTTAGGATTAGGTTTAGGTAGAGATTTAAGAAAATTCAGGTACAACATTACATAAGTCAGTGAAATGTCCCCACAAATATAGTAGTACCCAGTGTGTGTGTGCAATGTTGTGGAGACCTTTCTTGCTTTTGGGTTAGGTTCAGGGTTAGGGTAATGTTAGGGTTATTAGGATTATGCTGCTAGTTATGTTAAAAACCAATATATAAAAACCAAGGTTTTTGGTAAGTCTCCAGAAAATGAATGGAAGTCTATGTCCCCACATTTCACAGAAGCAGGTATGTGTGTTACAGCTCTGATGTAACTTTGACTCAATAAAGGTCACAATTCTGTACCGATTCTTGTATTTATGTCACATGTGATTAACTAACATTCCTACTGCATGATGTGTTTATCACAGCAGTCTGTGAAAAGCATCAGTGGATGATTTATGACTGTATGAAGAATCAAGTCTAAATAATAAGCCCTCACACTCAGGCTTGGAATAAACAAGTCAACACAGTTTAACACTCTGAAAGAGTAATGGAAGTGTACGGGAAGTGAACTTTCACTGCTGTGAAAATGCTGTTTATGACTTAGGGTATTGTGCATTACTACATCACTGATATAATTCTAACGAATTCAATAAAATGATTAATTTACATTATTGTAGACAACTTCATAAAGAATAAATGGACTGTATTAATAAGTGCTGTCAAGTTGATTCCAGCTCCTGGTGACCACATGGATGGTGTTTCTCCAGCCTTCTGTTTGAGTCTTCAGATTTCTTCATGGATTGTTCATGATTCCTCTGATTGTATCCATCCATTTTGTTGGATGTCCTTAGTTTACTGCATATTGTATAGGAATGTCTTTACAGAACATTCTATCTTTCTTCAGGCTAAGCTTTTCTGACTCATTTATAATGAATTTTTTTACCTTGGATCAGAAAGTTTGTTTGTTTACTTATGCTTCATAAAATAGCACATATAAAATACATACATATTATAGAAGTCAATGTGCAAATGCTTAAGAAGCCTCCCTTTGACCTGTATTAATATTTTATTTCCTTTTCTAAATTAAACTTAGTCTGTGGTAGACATGGAGCAGAGATACAACTGAAAAAAATATTCACTTCAACTTTTATTGTTGGTTCATTTCCAATCACTATAAATGTAAATGTTTTATTAGTTAAAATGTTATTCTATTTATATTTTTCTATACATTCAAAATTTTTGCATAATTCAGTGTTATTGCAAAATCAAAGTTTTTAAAACAAATTATGGATGATCAGAATAGTGGGGATAGAAAGTAGACATCTAAAAAGTTTAATGAATTTAACATATGCATATACAACACCAGTCAAAAGTTTGGACACACCTTCTCATTCAGTGGTTTTTCATTGTTTTAAAATCTTCTGCATTGTAGATTAATAATAAAATCATCCAAACTATAAAGAAGTACATCTGGAATTATTTAGTAAACAAACAAGTGTTAAACAAGCCAGAATATGTTTTATATTTTACATTCTTCAAAGTATGCACCTCTTGCTAAAATGCTAGCATTTTCTCAGTCAGCTTTATGAGGTAGTCACCTGGAATGGCTTTCAGTTAACAGCTGTGTCTTGTCAAGAGTTCATGACTTGCATTTCTTGCCTCTTAATGTGTTTGAGACATCAGTTGTGTGTCTACTTTGAAGAATCTAAAATCTAAAACACAATTCATTTTGTTTAACACTTTTAAGTTTACTACATGATTCCTTGTGTGTTCATTCATAGTCTGGAAGACTTCAGTATTCATTTACAATGTAGGAAAAAAGAAAAAAATATTGAACATTTGAGTCCAAACTTTTGATGGGTACTGTAAATATCCAGGTACATATGCATATACAAATACATACAGTATGCATATACAAACACACACACACACACACACACACACACATGTATACCCAGATGCATATGCATATATTGTTACGTATACATATACTGGTACATATGCATATTCAGATGCATATTCAAATACAAATGCATATGCCTATATGGATACATTTGCATATTTCAGACTCAGAAGAAAGTAACACCTGGTTACTGTCACCACCATTGTTCATCAATCACTAAGCTTATCTACAGTGCACCAGTTCACATCAAACCTCTCTGAAGGACTGTTTTCATTTTTTACGGCTGAATTGTGCAGAAATATATTAACAAAATCACTTTTAATGGAATTGTTTGTGTGATTAAAAATTAAATGAGTGCACGACACCTGTAACGGACCTGTTTACAACATTCTTTAGATTAGATCATGTTTTGGGCTTTTAGTGGCATATGTCTCTGTTTTTTTGCAGTTTTGGGTTTTTGATTTGTGAGGTAGTGATGATGGTGGTTGTTTTTTTTTGTGGGGGGGTTGTACAAAAACAAGTACATTGTGTGGTTTGCAGCTGGAGGTGTAGGTGCATACCATTGTTGGGGTGGGGTGTTGCATGTATTTCTTTGTATGCATGTGGGTGGGTGGGTGTTTGCATGTGTGTGTGTTGTGTATCCGTGTATGTGTTTGTGTATGTGTGTGTGTGTGTGAGCATCCTGTGGGACTGGTGCAGGTGGCAGGGGGCGGGGGCTACAACTAGGCATGGAGGCTCACGACCACTTCCTGACTGTGCAGTACAGTAAGTCTCTTGGCTTGGCTCCAGACGGGTTCTCAGCGCTGCCTCAGCTCGGCTGCTATTGGCTGATTTGACATGGTGTGGGTCGCTGAGCGTAACTTCTTCTGCTTTGTTCTTGTTATTGTCATACTAAGTGGAGGTTTTATATGCAAACAGTGCAAAAAAAGTCAAGTCAACTTAAAAATTTACGGCAAATTACTTCAGTTAACTTGAGGGCACAGGTAAACTCCAGGACTGGGTTTCCCAGAAGCATCACATCACAATCACGATTCATAAATGGTAGATCGAGTATCACCTTGAACACTCTCACCCCTAGTGAAGATTTTTGGGAAACTGCGTCCAGTTGAGTTTACTCAGAACTCAAAGTTGTTTTGCTCAAATGTTGCTCTATTTTGGCTCAATCTCAATGGAGATTCTCTGAAAATTCCTTATTAGAAACTGTTGAGACAAAAAGGAGATAATTGTTATAATATTCACAGCATAAAACCTGAGAAGACTCTGAGTCCTGGATGAGACATGAATGAGTTTGTGTTGAAATTCGTGTCTTTAGTACAAGCCAATGTTATTTGAACAAATTTGAGCACGCTGTGAGACTACTTAAACTCAAGAGAAGATGTGACATTACTGAGATCTTTTAATTGGAAGAAGTGTCTCATTTGGAGTCTCTTTTTGGAGACTAAAGCTAAAGTCTTGCTTGTGTTTTCATTTGATCTTTTCTTGTCTAGGAGAAACTACTGAGATTGTAATGAAATGTCCAAGTTGATTTTTTGTTCTTGTAGGAAATGCTATGAAGTATTTTGCCTTAAAATATTACGTTCTTTTTTGTTTTAAAATAACAGTAAATACTAAACTGGCTTATTCTGAGCAAAATGACTTTCCATTCCATTCCATTGACTTCCATTAAAAGCAAAGTTCGTTTTTTCTTTCTCCTGTAAAGTTATCTTCTTGGAAGTTATGTATAACAGAAATGTATTTTCAGTGCTGTGAAGAGCAGGTTTGGCCTAAGCAGTGATTAGACAGTTTTCCACTCCAAGCTGTAGCTAAAAAGCACATATTTGAGCTCTTTTGGTTCAAAGCTGGTTTAAACAGCTGAAAAGTTTAAGCGCTAATGAGTGCTGACATCACAAAAATGTGACTTCCTTTCTTAGGTAGGACTTTTATCAGTCGTTCCTTCAAGTTTGCAGTTATTCCAAAGAAATGTGGCTCAAAAACTCACAAAAATGCTCATTTATGAACATTTGGAAAACCTAGGTGACCCCCTACATTTTGAACATTGGAGAAATGGTCTACATTTGATGTTGTGTTTTGTTTTTAGCTAAAAGCATGCAGGTTTTATTTGTGTGCTGACAATAGCAGACCACTGTGGTTAGCGCTCATTAGTCGCAATGTCTATTTTTTTCCTGAATGATTCACTGGAAACAAAAACAAATTGATTTTAAAGAAAAAAGATGCTGTGAAGCTGAAGGAAACGCTGTTTCATTTTGTTTTGGAGGTTTGTGAGGTGGAAAACTTTAAGTGTGGTATCTCAGAGTCCACAAGCACAGTTTGAGTTTGACATATGGAATGTTGCTTTGATTTGCCTGAGCAGAGAGAGACTTAAATGTGTATGTGTATTTCTCTCCTAATGGGGACCTAATGTTCTCGTAATGTTAGGAATACAGGTTGGGTCTGTAAAAGTGGGGACCATTTGCTGGTATACATGCTCTTTTCACCCTCAAACTCACTATGTTGGACTGGAGTTTGGGTCTCTGAGGTTATGGTCGAGGTTAGGTTTAGGTTTAGGTGTAAGATTACACAGCCGTCAATGGAATGTCCCAACAAATATACTAGTAACCAACATGTCTGTGTGTGTTTTCACCCAGAGACTCTTTAATAGCCTGAACCACAGACCTCAGTGTTGCAGCATGTTTTGTGTGTATGTCACTGGGCGCATTGACCACAGTGGTCAGAGTGGCCAGGCTTTTATGAATGGATCTTTAAACGCATCTGACTGCCCAGTGCTCTGAGAGGGATGTGATTTATCAGAGTGAGATCGGCCTCCCATAGAGCCAGGCCCATTTCTAGAGGTGTGGACATGAAAACTGGTCAATTACTATGACCTCAGGCTACTGTCAACAAGGGCTAACACACACACAGAGGGCAGGGAATCCAAGATAATACAGCCCAGACTTTTTAGCTGTGGGAGCCTAAACCATCCAGTTAAATACTAGTGTTGTTAATAATGAGTCCAGTAGAAGTAAATGTGCCAATGCTTTTATCTAGTGCTTCAGTCATCTTCAGTGTCCTTAGTATATATGGGTTAGGGTTCAAGTACCTAGAAACTATAACATCACCAGATTCAAGAACCAGACAGAAAACAGTGTACGTACACTACCACTCAAAGGTTTGGGGTCATGACAACACTAAAGTAAATTATTTTCTTCCACATGTTTGGGGGCTATGATAAATTCACTTTTAGCACTTTTCCACCAAAATAACTCTGGTTCTTGAACTGGTGCCGTTCGTGCTTATGAGAACCTCAGTGCTTTTTAGTGAACCAGCCCGCATTTCCACTAGTTTTAGTTGAACCAAGGATACGTCACGGTGTACGTCATCAACTAAGCGGAATTATAAGCAAAGATGGCGGAGCGCATCAACTACAAGAGCATTTGTGCTCTTGGTACAAATGTTTGTTTCACTTCACAAGTCAAATCTTGTCTTCCCTCGTCCAGCTCCACTGCACGACAGCTCCTTTTTAGAATCTCTGTAGTCCTTTTTTAGCTTCTTTAGCTTATCTATAACTTGCTCTCTTGAACAAACAAAACCTGCCCGAGCTAAATCCTCCACCAGCTCGCTGTAGAGTTTCTCCTTTAAATACTGCCCTCAAGTTTCTCCTGAAACTCCGGAGAGCACAGATAACAAAAACTTTTTCTTCAAAAAGTTTCTTCAATGGACCACTGTACGCTACGAGTCGCTATCTCCTTGCGTTGAGTGCGCAGGCGCATTTGGTTCGGACTGAACCAAGTATTTTTGGGTTCCCGCTGCGAAGGAACGTTCCTGGTTCGGGGCAATATTTTTGTTGGGGGAAATGCGCTGAACGTTTCAAAATTAGGTTTGTGAACCAGAACGGTGCTGGTTCCATTTTGGTGGAAAAGCGCTATTTGTGCCACCCGCATTGCTCTCCCGGTGCTGTGGATGATGGGTCTGCCCACCACTCCAGTTGTATGGGTACTCACTGCTCACTAGTGTATGTGTGTGTTTACTGCATGGATAATGTAAAGGTGGGGGTCGAAGTCTTTGGTGTGTAGCACGGTGGTAAAAGAGTTGGTTCTGGTGTGTGGCACATATTGATTAAAGTTGTTTTCACTGTTTCAGTATTTTTTTTCATGCTTCAAAATACATTATATTTGTACATATATTAAACGTTGTGACATTCATACACACATACAGTGGAACTTTGACTTATAAGTGAATTTGCTTACAAATGTTCCAAAATATGAGTCGTCGCTCGGTAGTTTTTTGCTTTATGATATGAGCCGAGATCTAAGTTATGAGCTTCCGCTACCTGCCAAAGTAGCCCAGTGAGTGTGAGTGATTGCCAAGATCAGTGCTGAGAAGAAGAGGTTGCGCATTGGTGCTGTGAAACAACACTCTGGTCTTCAAGGTAAATACACATAATAAGCCAGATTATTTATTTACATTCTTTTTTATTATGTATTATTATTTTATTCATTATTTGACATTTATAAAGTAAATCTTTCTTATTTAAAAATGATTAACAAAAAATGGGTGTGGAATGGACTAATAGCATTTGAATGAAATTCAATTTGGAAATTTAATTTGATATACGAGCAAATTGAGTTACAAGCTCCATTACAGAACAAATGAAACTCATAAGTCAAGATTCCACTATATATATATATATATATATATATATATATATATATATATATATATATATATATATATATATATATATATATATATTCTAATGTTTTGAATTGGGACCTTACATATAAATGTGTAATACAATAAAATGTGCAGAAAATATTTTTTTTTGTGTCCTGTAGTGGGACTTTATATTTACTAATACTAATAACAGCTTATAATAATATTTAGCACTATGTTGGTACTGTCATTTGCACTCTAGTATTATCTGATGTTTAAAAGATGTTGTTTTTTTT
>BRDA01014269.1:0-35600 GCA_036984385.1 Crenuchus spilurus | reverse complement strand
GTAACCCCAAGATGCTACCATTTGATTCAATTCTCTTACAGTAAGCTTTGGAGAACTTTTTACTTCTCTTACCATCCTTCTCACTGTGCATGGTGGCAAGATATACTTGTGTCCTCTTCCAGGCTTGTTTGTCACAGTTCCAGATGTTTTGAACATTTTGATTATTGCTCTGACTGTAAATAAGGGCATCTGCAGGTGAGTGGCTATTTTCTTGTAGCCATTGCCTGATTTATGAAGGTCGACAAACATCTGCCTTACTTGAATAGTGTGTTCTCTTTTCTTTCCCATGTTTAAGAGTGAATAAGAGAAATAGGCCTTTGTGTGATGCCATATTTATACCACAGGGAAACAGGAAATTACTAATTACTAATTAAAGGTTCCTAGATACTTTGACCACTTTATAAACTACAATAGAAAGGACAAAAATGGTTCAAATACATTTATTTCCAAGAAATTGTTAAGGGTGCCAATAATTGTGGAAAATGTTAAGGTCATTTTATGGGAAATAATTATTTCTTAGTCAGGATTTTTTCTTTATTTGTTTTTTTTTCACTTGAGTTGAAGGCTGCTTTTTACTAAATTTTTTCAGAGTGAGATTATTCTTCTGTAATAAAAAAAATATTTATTTTAAGGCTTTTAACACATTTTAACTAAGGGTGCCAATAATTATGGAGGGCACTGTATAGTGTGACATAGTCTTTCTATGAGGCATAAGTAAGATTCATTCAAATTCATTCATTCATTCATTCAAATCAAATGATATCATACTTTTGTTATTGCTGGAAATAACTGTGACATATATGGGTTAATTTCTGTATGTTTTGAAAGGCTTTTAGAAATTTCCATTCCCTTGTCCCTGAACTTGTAGAATCTCCTGACCTTTAAGAAAAGGAGAGTGTGCGTCTGGCTAGACTGTTAGATGTGGGTGGTGCAGCTATTTAAAAGAAGGCAAATGGTGCAGAGAAAAGAAAGAGGCTGTGATCATTTCCCTATTTTTAATGAGACATCACAATGAATCTTCACCACTGCAGTCTACTCACATTCATTAGACACTGAAGCTCCTTCTCCTGCAGGAATATGAACATGTTCTGGGACGTTTCCTCTGGTGAAGGTCTTGCTGGGGGTAACACTTTATAACACAGTGTTCAAAAGTAATGGGTAGCTATGCAGGAACTAAGAAAGGATGAATGAATAGAGCTACAACTATCAGCTGCTAAGAAATTCTGCCCAATTACTCAGTACGTAATGGTAAACTAATGATGTATCTGCTTCCATCTCTTGTAACTTTATCCCAAGAGAAACTCTTCTTGGGCTTACTTTGCAAACACAGGCTCAGTTTCATCTGACAAACAGCAGTCTGACTTGAGATGAATGCGGCTCAGATTAATTTATATAGTCTATAGCAGAGGTTCTCAACTGGTCTCAGCCCGTGACCCACATTTTCTCATGGTCATTAAGTCGTGACCCACTTTCATAGAATACAAACCAAACTACTCGATTTTTGAATAATAGCCTTCAAAACACATTTAAACATACATATGCATGCAAAGTGAATTTAAGAGATTTTAGGGAGAACAAGACTGGCTTGATTTGGGGGGGAGTGGTGATGGAACATAAATTAAGTTAATATTATTAATTACATTACTATTATTAAACAAACTAATGACTATTATTATTAAAATTACAAATTATGATTTATGTTTTACGAGTTAATGTTAATAATATACTAATAATAACTATTAAGTGTGTTTAATAATAAAATAATCAAATTTATATTCATTCATTTATACTCATTACCACATTCATAGTCATTACCACCGATTTGACACTTATGTTTGGACTGTATGGTCAGTAGACCTCATTTACATAAAATTATACCTTATTTCTGAGTAAAAATATGCAGAAATTCTGAATTATTTTGATAAAAGTTAAACTTAGAGGCATGTAAATGGACGGCTTATCACAGACTGGTAGCTGCATGAACACAAATGTTAATGTTAATGGATTTTAATATGAAACCTCTTATATTAAAATACGTCTAGCTGACGTGACACAGACAGAACAAACGTCCAACATGTTAACAACTTACAGCGGGAGGTGAACACGGACTGAGGTGCACAAACTTGCAAAACACTGGTTTACAAGTCCAGACGCTGTTTGATGAAGTGAACGCAGGGACAGCCAATCACACGTTAGCAGAGCCAATCGATGAGCCCGTATGCAGTCTAAAGTTAAACAGGCTTCAGATTGAGTGGCTTTGATTACTGCTGGGTCCTAATGCTCGACTTGTCTCCTTTTAATAGAGCATAACATTGTTTTTGGAAGGTAAAAACTACAGGGGACCAAAACTGCCTTTTTAAATACATGTTTTGTTTGTAAATGTCACATTACTTTAGATGTTTTCATGCCCAGCACTTCATTACAAATAACACACTGAGGTTTCTGTCCGTGTTTGTCTCCAATGAACGAAAATCCACATTTCAAATGCTCCGGGTTATATTTGTGTTTTGCTTCTGAACATCATCAGAAATTTAAAGAGAAGGGTAACTGCCAAACAAATGGTGGTTACCATGGCAACGAGTATGCTGCGTGCGTCTGACGCCTGCCTCTCTGCATCTTTTTGTTCAGGATAAACGACGAGTACATCATCAGATAAGCTTTAATCATTTTGAGTTTTTAATTGTTTAAAAATGTATTTATTTATTTATTACAAACTGTCCGCGACCCACCCAGGACATGGCTACAACTGACTGGTGTGCTCACTTATTTATACATGCAGCAAACCCTGTCACATGACATCTGTGGTGCCCCGGCTCGAGTTCATTCAAATCCAAGGTGAACATAATAGCCATATAGTCATATCAAAACATTATGACCATGGCATAGTGTTCTGGTATGGCAGTGTTGATTTTCTACAATTATGCTTTTTTTTGCTGAAATCTGCATTAAAAGACACCCACCCTAACGGCTCTTTCTTTCCCACACTGTTTTGTCACACTACTTTCCTCACATCCACTACAATTATTAGGCTAATTTGAACAATAGTAATTATACAGTAGTCTGAGCATATTGTCACTTTAGTCAATAATTGGATGAAAAAACCTGCACACGTGTGCAGAGAGTGATTAAAGACATCTGGCAGGAGCTACAGTCATGAATAGTCTGTTTACCGAGTGGGACTGGCAGAAACTCATGGGCTGCCCACTGCTCTGGGCACTGCGTGGATGTGAGGTCAGATTGCTCTGTATATAGGTGCTGTGGTGATTGAGTTGGTTATGGGGCAGCCGCGGCCTGGTGGTTAGGGATCTGGTCTTGTGACCAGATGGTTGCTGGTTCAATCCTCGTGAAGGTCAAGCCTGAAGTGCCCCTCGAGCAAGGCACCTAATGCCCAAATGTATGTCGCTGCAGTTCTAAGAGTAGCTCTATTGGAGTAGATTCTGAGGAAGATGTCAGAAGTCAAACTCATAACAGTTTACATATAAAACTCAAATTCGAGCAGCAACAAAATGATTACAGGATGAGTTTCTAATGTGGTCCACAAACTCAGAAGATGCTGCCTCAAAGGAGACTCTCTGGTTATTGCAAGTAGTAGCAGTCAGCAGTCATGGTAACAGTAATTGAACTCAGGTGCAGATCAAACAAACTGTACTGAGACCTGTGAGAGGAGGTGGTGTCGATCCGGTCCCAAACGTGATCTGACCTCAATCCAACCCGACTATGGTGTAACTCCACAAGTTTGAGCTAAACGGAGGACCGGTTAGACTAAAGCTGTACTGTAGCTGCTGTCACGCGTCACTAACCCACCACATAGACTGTTCACAGCAGATAAGTGAGGCTCTCAATACAGTTAAACAGAATGGACAGGTGAGTGCCACATGGCAGCTGCTAGACAGGTGAACGCTGAGTGTTCAGCAACAAGACAGCGACAGTTTTATGCTCTGCTGCTGCTGCTCTAGTGTTTACTTTCCTACTCCCGCATCACACAGCTCTGACCAATCAGAGGAGACAATGTGTTTACATGGTTTGTTGGGGCATTTTGGTGTGTTTAGGTTTGTGCCTGTGTGAAAACAAACCAAATAGCGGAGGAAACACTCCAAGTTAAACAAACTCGGTCTGATTCAGACCAAAGAGACAAACTACAGGTGTGAAAATGCTCTAAAATGCGCTTAAGAAGTTGACATCGACTCCCTACCTTCTTTATTTCCACACAAAAGGGGAGGAGTCATACAAAAGTCTTAATGATGTTTGAGCCCAAACAATTAGAACCCTCAGTGTCTGTCCTGTTAAAGGGCGCCCACTTGAGGCAGAAATCAGAGTTGCAAGATGAACCTACATAAAGTCCCTTTGTTGCCGTGCAACCAGAAAAAAATATTCTGGGACAAGAAATCTTAAAGCGCCTCATGTTCAGCAGTGATGTATAAGCATGTGTTATATTACAAATATTTAAAAATATATATACATTCATGAGACATTCAAACATATCAAATTAGGATGGCACAACGATTCTCAGTGAGTGACTGTGGTGTGTGAAGGGTTACAATCATGTCCTTTCTTGGGTTTTGTTAATTGTGCTTTATGAAAGGAATAAAAATGAGGGTAATGAAGATAAATAGTATAATGAGGGAAGATATGAAGTCAAATCAGCACTGCTTCATTCACACAGTTATCTCAGTCATGTGGTGAAGCTTGTTTTGCATAATGGAGTAATGATATGATTAGAGGCTCTAATGTACTGTGTTCTAACCAGATGGTGTATATATATATAATAAATATAATGGTCAGGACCCCCACAGAGCTGGTATTATTTGGGTGGATCATTCTCAAGACTGTGACACTGTCCACTTACCTCGTTAGTCCACCTTGGAGCTCAGAGGCAGTTTGTTGGTCCTCTAGTCCTGGCTGGTATGTTCTATGTTCACTATGTTCTCTTCAGCAGTGACACTAAGGTGTCTGATCCACTCTAACACACCTCCACCACATCAGCCTCACAATCCTGAGAATGATCCACCAGACAAATAATAATAATGCTTCTGTCTCCTGGAAGACTCTGTATTGGACCTTAAGGACTTTGATGGACCATTTAACGTCCATTTACACAGTTTTGTACAAAGTCAGTGCTGTCATAAGCCTTATCTATTATTCTTAGTGAGGAGATATCACTGTTATACACCTTTTAGCTTTCGTTCATCTAACAGAGCTTTTGAGAAACACGATCTGTAAACTAATAGATGCACAAAGACCTGCGCGCGGAGCCGTGAGCCCGGATAAATGTCCATTATAATCATTCCAGCACACCACAGCCGAGCAGTTAAAAGGCCACCATTAGTGAGTGTGCGTTTTTGCTCGTGTTTGTGTGTGTGTGTGTGTGTGTGTGTGTGTGTGTGTGAAGCAGCAGGATTAGTCATAGAGAGCGATGATTAATGCTTGGCAGCGCTGAGACTTAATGAGCCATTAAGTGTGTTTCAGAGGCTGCAGGATCACATCACTACACACTCCAGGGGGAAAAGGCTCAAACGTCCTCTGTGTGTGTGTGTGTGTGTGTGTGTGTGTGTGTGTTAACAGGCCAGTAACAGATGACCAAAATCAACTTTGACAATGAGCACACAGTGGACACTTCCTTAGGTACACTGCTGTGTCTGATCCTTTCAGACCAATGCAACAAACACTAAAACGCCACCACCACATCAGTGTCACAGTGCTGAGAATGATCCATCTGCTCTCTGGGGGTCCTGATCATTAAAGGAGGTTAACACAGCATACAGACAAACAGAGGGACTACAGTCTGTACAAAGTGCATCCATATGGTCAGTGGAGCTAAACTGGACAATGAGTGTAGATACAAGGTCTGTGCTTATTGGTCGATTGATCAGTTGACTAATTGATTTGTTTGTTTGCTTAACCCCTTAATCCAAAAGCCATTATAGACTGGCCTGCCTAACACTGAGCTTGCCAGGACCTTAAAAGCCACTTAACAAAACATATGCATTTGTTTCTGCTCTGTAAAGCAGGTTCACACGAGCTTTTTACCTGCTGTGAATACATTCAACATTTAAGCAGTTTGTACCTTTACATGACCTGAAAACAGCATGTAGACATTATTTGACATTTTGGATGAATGTAATCATTCATGTAATCATGTGAGGTGAAATACTCATCAAGGCTAAGCACTCAAGACTCATGAAACCTTTGTACTCTTTCTGGTGCTGAGTGAGCTTTGGCTTGCCAAAACATGATGCTACATTGTATCTATTAGGCACATTAAGTGACTCTAGGGAATGAGGGGACATTTCTTCTCAAACTCTGTGTTTGTGTTTGAGAAAGATGCTCTATGAATTAAACTGTACTGATGAACTCAAGACTGCACTGATGTCTATTCAGTGTGATTAACTTTGGAGTTGATGAAATTCTGCATAAACACATACAGTGCCCTCCATAATTATTGGCACTCCTGGTTAAGATGTGTTCTTTAGGTTCTATTACATTGAGTTTTTTTCTAAATAATATAGGACCACAATGGAAAAGAGTAAAATCCAACCTTTAACTCAAGTGCATTTATTCAGTAGGAAAAAAAATGCCACATTAAGAAATAATTGTTTAACATCAAAGCATGTGTGCCACAATTAGCACCCCTGATGTTAATACTTTGTACAACCCCCTTTACAACAAAACACACCTAATCTTCTCCTATAATGTTTCACAAGATGGGAGAATACAGAAAGAGGGATCTTCGACCATTCATCTTCGCACAATCTCTCTAAATCATCCAGTGACCTGGGTCCTCTCCTCTGCACCCTCCTCTTCAGCTCACCCCACAGGTTTTCAATGGGGTTGAGGTCTGCGGACTGAGATGGTCATGGGAGGAGCTTGATTCTGTGTGTGGTGAACCATTTCTGTGTAGATTTGGCCATATATTTAGGGTCATTATCTTGCTGGAAGACCCAGTGATGACCCATCTTCAGCTTTCGGGCAGAAGCCACCAGATTTTGTTTTAAAATGTCCTGGTATTTCAAAGCATTCATGTTGCCATGCACCCTAACAAGGTTCCCAGGACCTTTGGAAGAGAAACAGGCCCACAGCATCACTGATCCTCCCCCATATTTCACAGTGGGCAGGAGGTGCTTTTCTGCATACTCAGCTCTTGTGTTATGCCAGACCCACTTAGAGCATTTGTTGCCAAAAAGCTCTCTTTGTTTCATCTGACCAAAGCACATGGTCCCAGTTGAAGTCCCAGTACTGCTTAGCAAACTCCAAACGTTTGTGTTTATGATTGTGAGTGAGAAAAGTTTTTTTCCGTACATGCCTCCCAAACAGCTTGTTGGCATGTAGACAGCGCCTGATGGTTGTTTTGGAGACTTCATGACCCCAAGAAGCTACCATTTGTTGCAATTCTGTAACAGTGAGCTTTGGACAACATTTTATTTCTTTTATCATCCTCCTCACTGTGCATTGTGGCAAAATAAACTTGTGTCCTCGTCCAGGCTTGTTTACTACTGTTCCAGTTGTTTTAAAATTCTTAATAATTCCTCTGACAGTAGATATGGACAGGAGTAGGCGAGTGGCTATTTTCTTGTAGCCATTGCCTGACTTGTGAAGGTCAACACACATCTGCTATTTGAATGGCATGTTCCTTTGTCTGTCCCATGTTGAAGAGAAAAGGCCTGTCATATTTATATCCCAGGGAAACAGGAAGTTGTGAATTACTAATTAAATGTTCCTACATACTCTGATCAACTTTGTAAACTACTGTAGAAGTGACAGAAATACTTTAATTACATTTATTTCCTATGGATTGTTAGGGTTGCCAATAATTGTGGAACAGGTGTTTTTATGAAGAATAATTATTTCTTAGTCAGGGATTTTTTCCCCCTTAAAATTCACTTGAGTTGAAGGTTATGTGTATGTTTCCACAATAAAACCTGAATTTATTTTAAGGCTTTTAACATATCTTAATCAGGGATGCCAATAATTATGGAGGGCACTGTATATAACTCTGCAGGACTGTATCCTAGAAACAAAACTCAACATACCCCAGAAACCAAACATATATAGATTGAATATATATATATATATATATATATATATTTTTTTTTTTTTTTTTTTTTTTTTTTTTTACTCTTGTGAGAGGAGCTTAAATAAGCAGAGACATCTCACCTGAGGTGATCCTGAACAAAAGACTCCTCACCTCTCACCTCACACTCATCTCATAAATATTCAATCTAGGAGCCACTGAATGAGTCAAACACATCAAGTCACATTTTTTAAGATTTAGAAATAAAACCACTTACAAAAAACTGTACAAAAACAACAAAAGCCTTGTAATACTTTGGGAAAAAATTATTTTAGATGGGTGTAATTTCTAAAAACGTCAAAGCATGTCACACTACATCAGAGTGTCTGAAATACTCTCAGACTCCAGTGAGTTAAAACAGAGGTTAAATCTGTGATATTTGAGACGGAATAATAATAAATAAATAATACATATTGTAATAAATAAAGAATAATGGTCAACAGGGTGTCCAAGTATATGAAGTTGTGTTTCATCTGTCAAGTTCAAGCATTTTGTATAAAAATACACATCACAGGTTATCCCACTTATACCCCAGTTGTATTTTTGTATAGAATATGAGGACTAATCTATTGTCCATTTTGTACTTTGCTATTGGCTGTTGTAGTAGCTACTCTATCACATGTTGTCAGTCAACGAATATTTACCATAGCTGTTGTGGTGCATATGAGCATGTGTATAGAACAGTGGTTATTTATTTATAAAGTGTCCTATTATACAGAATTAATAGGCACCTGCCAGCCAACCAGAAATCAGTATTTCTCATCTCCAGGGTATAATATGCATTTATTTTGATAGTCAGTGTAATATGCTGTTTTCTCATTGTAAGATGAGCTGATGAGAGAGAGAGAGAGAGAGAGAGAGAGAGAGAGAGAGAAAATCACTGCTGAGCCATCCTGCGTTAGTGCACTCAAGTGGGCAGAGGCTTAGCTGAGGAGGCTGTTGTCATGGCACCCATAATGGGAGGTGGGCTTGAGTGAGAAGTGATGTCACATGTGCTTGATAGACTGTGTGTGTGTGTGTAGGTGTGTGTGTGTGTGTGTGTGTGTGTGTGTGTGTGTGTGAGAGAGAGAGAGCGAGCGTTAGCTGCTTTGTTCTGTCAGTAGCACTCTGCTCAGTCACACACTCCTGGTCCGCTGACAATGGGGGGAGGACTCACATGCCTCAAGATTCTGTCTCACACACGCACACACACACACACGCGTTTTTGTGTATTGTGGGGACATTACATGGTCCTCCATTTATTTCCTAGAGACTCCCAAACCTTGACAAAAGCTACTAGCTTATATTTAGCTTTACCCTTAGAACACCTTTAGTGCTGTGCATGAACAAGAACCCAGTGATATGATACCTATGATACAGAGCATCAGTTCAGGACATAGCAGTATACTGCAATAAGCATGTCGATATATTGTTTTTTAATCTAATTGTAGGAAAATGTCAGCAGTCCCTTATACAGGAGCTGTATTGTAAAAGCTAGGCTGCAGTCAAGGGAGAAATGTTCTCTGTACTACTGTCCTATGACGACTACGCATTTCTATCACATCATGCAAAATGGACCAGTCCATCAAAGCCATGCATCATCATCAGAAAGGAATGTGGGTGGGAATTTTTGATGGAAACAGTGGAGAAACTGCTGTTGTTGATTTCTTAAACACAAAATCTTTTTTATAATATAATTATATTTTTCTAGTACTTTTGCCAGTTTTTCCCCTCCCAGTGTAGTGGTAGCCAATCCCATCCACTAGGGGGCATCACTTTGCAATGTTCCTGACACTAGGAGGGTGAAGACAAGCACAAGCCTCCTCAAATGCATGTGATGTGGCCACCACCTCTTTTCAAACTATCACTGATACACTGTTACTGGGGAGCCAACATGCTCGGAGGAAAGTGCAGGATTCCCAGCTCCGATGTACTCTGAGAAATGTAGGTTAAGTATGGACCTGCTATGACATAGCAATCTAAAAATACAGCCTACATAGACCTATCCTATCTTTTGAAATGCACCATATTTGTTTACATTGGAGAAGTGTCTAATGTAAAGGACCAGCCCCACAGAGGGCCATTTGGACTTGCATGGCACTACTGCAGTGAAGGGACAATTGAACCTGCATGGGACCACCCCCGTGGAGCTCTGCCCCGACTTGTATCCCCTGAATTTCCTTTTCCCAGTCACTGGCCTCCTCTCAGTCTAGTTTAAGGAGGCCAGGGGTGTTGCTTTCTTTGTTGTTTTATGGGACGATTTGGGGGATTTTTGTTGCCTGAGGAGGAACCTCACTGGTAAATCCACGAGACTGGCAGACTGGTCATAATTTCAAGTGTGCTGCTGTACAGTGGCTTCTCATTTTTGGACACTCAGTGGACCTCTCATGTAGCTGTTCAGGCAGGAAGGCTTTACTGCCCTAGACCTCCTCAAGTGGCACTGTGGTTCTGTAGAAGCTCCCCTGTGGTGCTGCTGCACCTGTAGAGTATCTCTTTACTTACCCCAGGTGGCAGCGCACCTCTGGAAAGCATAGACCCTTTGCCTTTAGTGCCCTTGAGGTGGCTTTGTTTATTTTCAGGGCTTATTTTTTCCATCACTCCCTTTGAGTACAGCATAAGTGTTTGTGCATCACATCATTCACCATTCATCTCTGGCATTTATTGTTTTATTTAGTGTTTTGGGATTGTTTTTCAAAACTACACTCTACCCTTAAGTTCAACCTGGAAGCATCAGTATCCGGGTTTTGTTCCAGAGGGTGCTTGACTCCACCCTCTTGCTCACGTCGGTCCATAACATCTAATGGCTGAAGAAAGATTGCAACACTGCCATCTAGTGGTCAACACAAAATGAACATCCAGCCTTTACATGCTAACTATTAATTAAAAATCAATACAGTGTTTGAAACAGCATATATTTCAATGCTCTAGTGCCCGCATACTCAAATAGCGGCCCCCGGGCCTTTTTAGGCCCATTGGGCATCTATTTCTGGCCCACGAGCTGTTTTGAAAAGGTTTTTTTTTTTTTTTTTTTTTTTTTATGATTTTTTTTTTTCAATGGCGCTGTCCGCTCTTATTTTGAAATCGCGCACCGCGATCTCAAGACGAGGCTGGGGATTGCCTCCATGGCAACAATAAACAGATAGCAGTAAAGCCCTCGGAAACGAGACAGTCACTCACTCGCTCAGCAGCAGCAACACGTTTACCGCAGTCGACTCACAAATGAGCATGTGCATCAGTGTGTCTGCCTGGCCATCACACCATTTCAGCCAAGGTTCCAAACATTGGCCAAAGACACAAGAGGCCATTTCTCATATTAAGCTGAGAAACGTGAAATAGTTTTTGACATAGCGATGCAGTTTGTTAAACAAAGCACAAGAAATGGGCTGTCTGAAGGCTATTTGCTTTGGATCTTGAACAGGGTCATGTTTGATTTTATTTAGTTATTAATTTTAATTTATATCCAAATGCAAATTGCATTTTTATTTTAGGTATTTATTTTAAAAAAATCTTTAAAAATATTTTTGTTTTGAATAAAAAGGAAATGTTATAAATATTATACGTTATATTGTTATAATACGTTATCATACACGGTCCCAATTAATGGCCCCTTGAGTCATGGAAAAAAAAATTGTGGCCCCTCATTTCTATTTGAGTACCCCTGCTCTAGTGTATCATTCCCACAACTTAAGTGTCTAAACAAGTTTTCGTGAGATAAACTACACACACCTTCCTCAGGATGTCTCCGGCTGCTGCCTGTAGCACTTCAAAGCATCAAACAGTGGTCATTGTTGATAGCAGGTCAGTTTTTAGTACCGACCCGACATCAGACACAGTCCAGCATATAAACTACACTATGAGTCTGCCGCTACGAGACAACACCCGTTCACATCAAATATGCATGTCTGCCACATCCTCTCTGAGTAAACACATATCTGGCCCTGCCGCAGTGTTCTGAGCTGATCATTGTGCCTGACGTTTCAGAACTAGCTTTGTTTTAGGGTTCATTTACACAGTAAATTTGCCAGTGTTAAATCAACACTATTAGAGTTAAATTAACACTGGGAGTGTTACATTTTGACACCCTCAGTGTTAATTTAACTCTAATAGTGTTGATTTAACACTGGCATATTTACTGTTTAGCTTACTTACAATTTTAGATCACATAAGTGTTTCAGCTTCATAATTAGAGGATCTGATTCAAAATACAGATTGTGGAACTCGGGCAGTTTTATCTTTGAAAAGCATGAAAGCATTTTGAGCATTTCACAAAAAACATTTTGGCTGTTTTTCACTTTGGTTAACTCACAAAAAAACATTGAATTATTTGTGGTATTATGCAAATGTTGAGACACTCGTTCAGATATTTCACATTTAACTCTGTACTGCATGAAGACGGGGTGGAACTGTAGACTGCAGCTAGCCAAACTAGCCAAGCTATTGCTAGCGCTATATTGCTAAACATGGTGGCTATCATATTCTAGCTGGTTGTAGGTTATGCAGCTTTTTTATAATTTTGTAATGTTCAAAATAAGCTGTTTTCTGTTTAGGTGACCAGTTAGCATGTTAGGCTAGCCTAAATTTAGAGGCAATTCTTTGACCTGTTTATGTCTACTAATTCTTCACTTTTGCACATTTCAACAGCAGAAAAACTGAAATATGTGTGTTTGAGGGTTTTTTTCAAACGTGGCTAAACACCTGTACTGTATTTGTTTGGAGTGGAAATGATTTAGTACTGCTACCTTTAAAAACATGTATCAGTTTACCTCAAAGTGACAGATTCAGAATCATTTTGTTGCTTTACTACAGTGGTATAAAAGTGAATTACACTCTTCCATAATGCTGCTTTTACTGGAAGGAAGCTCATCTCTTGATGAGAAAGATCTATTGTTGGAGACCACATGCTTTAGAGTTGTGGTAAATAAGAACATAACAGTGATAATGGTTTGTAATGTGTCACCTTTTATGAAACCTTTGCTGTACTCAAACTAAACAAAAGACACAGATGACTCATTCAGAGAGAAGAAGCGTCTCGCTTTGATTCAGCCAGGTGAACATGAAGCTTTGTCTTGTCCTCACACAGTCATTAATGAGTCTGAAGAAGTCCGGCTTCAGTAGTCCAGAATGACTTGTGTAGTGGTGGGTGCCATACCTGAAGCCAAATTTCATCACAATATGTGTTCATGCATCATATTCTGAAAACCCCTCTCCTACATATTTTAATGGTTTCCTATAAAATATCCACTTCAGCTCAGATATGGTTTGATAATTAGGTGATCACTGAAGCAGGGGAAACCCCCAAATGTGTCTATTATAATAGGGAAACTCCAAAGTATTTCTTTTAGATTAGAAAGGACTCTTAAAGTATGTGTATTAGAGCAGGAAAACATCCACAATATGTTTTAATAGAGTATGAAAAGCTTTAAAACATGTTTATAAAGTAGAGAAAACTCCAAACCTATATTACTATCTACTATAATACTCTAGTAGTAGTGCATCCTCAAAAAAAGCGAAATTGTTGAAAAGTTCATTTGTATTCAGAATTTAGTTAAATAAGGTAAATCATATGTTTTTTATTCATTACACATTACATGACATATTTTAAGCCTTTTTGCTGTTGAATGTTAATACTCTTTGGATATTAATTTATTCAAACCAAATGAAATATTCTCATAATTTGAGATGCTGTAAGTCAACATGGAAAAAAAAGACTTAAAATGTCACTTGTAAGAGATAGTCTAGATTTTTTAATTAAATCATGATCACAAATGACCCTTTTCACAATATTCTATTTTTAGGCACTATGTAAATTATATATAGTATGCATTAAAGCCAAAGTGTATTTAGTTTTTCATTGCATTTCAGTGTGTAATCAGCTAAATCAGCGCACTGCTAATTAGCATGAAAGAATGGAGAGCACCCACACCAGCAGCCCAGCTCGATAAGGGATTAGCTGCTTTACACCTTTTTAACTCCACACTGCTGGTCTTGGATCAGTGGTAGCACTGCTGGCCCCTCGAGCTGGAGAAGCATAACGCCAGCGCAGGCTTTCCAAAACCCATCACATCGCTCAGCTTTGATCCGCACAGGAGCGGCGCTCACAAAGCCAGCTAGCTGCTACGCTTGGCAGTGAAGGAGAAAAATGCCCTCAGAATAAAAGAGATGAGAGAAAGAGGGAGAGAGGGGGAGGAAGAGAGAAAGATAGAGAGAGAAGACAGCTTTGCAACACTCAGCACTTCTAATCAGAACACAACCCAAACCAGTCATTTTGCGGCAAGGTTTGTGTGCGAGTGGGAAAAAAGTGCCTTCCGTGTGCCGGAACATTCCGGCCCGGAAAAAAAAGCATTCCAAAGCTGAAATACTGTGTTTGGATTCTTACGAACCTTGCAACCACATCTGGAAACATTATTCTTGGAAGACAGGTCATTATCCATCTTAGCCAGCAGACGAACGTTCACAGGGTGGGGGAAAACAGAGAGGAGAAAAACAAAGTGAAAAACAGTCAATTGGAGCGGTCAGACGAACAACCGCTGCGGGCGTCTAGATGCAGAGCTAGCGGGGCTCTCGTTCCTGACACTCTCCAGTGTCAGCTCAGGCATTATTTGCTACATTCTGACACAAGGCGATGCATTTCACAGTCTAGAACCTGGATATTTATCTCATATTGAAAGGAAAACAGAGGAAATTACAAAAACTTGGATGAGCAT
This sequence comes from Crenuchus spilurus, assembly GCA_036984385.1. Lineage (NCBI taxonomy): Eukaryota > Metazoa > Chordata > Actinopteri > Characiformes > Crenuchidae > Crenuchus > Crenuchus spilurus. The sequence goes on along the minus strand of BRDA01014269.1, from coordinate 20,849 downwards.
AATTGATAAACATTAGACTGTGAAGAACAGGCAGTTTTCTGTTGCCCAGTCAATGTATATAGTTCAAGAGAGAGTGCACAAACTTTACTTTCACTTTCAGATGACATTCGGGGCTGACTTTGAGACATTCTGAGCTTGAATCCTGAAAATGTAACCCTAAATACACCCTTGGGCATAGGCCACAAACTTTACTTTTACTTTCAAATGACATTTTGAGTGGATTTTGAGACATTCTGAGCTTGGCGCCTGAATATCCAACAGTAACAACAACCCTAGACTTACCACACAAACTTTACTTTCACTTTCACAAGACCAGTAGCATCCCAGAAGTCTTGCCATTTCGGAGTTGCTTTGACCCAGTCATCTGGCTCTTGTTCAACTGCCTCAGGTCTTTGGGCCTCAAACAGGTCAACTATGGATAACCGTCTGTTCTACTAGTGGCTAATATATCCCCAATCTTACAAGGATAAAGAAGTCAGTTTTAGTACCATCAACAAAAATGAAATGAATCCGCTTCTACGAACAGCTTCACTAAGAGCTGAACTTCACAGATGTATGAATGAACTGATCTGCCGTATGTGGTGTTTAATGAAAGACGCACAGATTACACCAGCAAACAACATCAAAGTATCTGTGTTTATTGTCTGTATAATAAACAGTTATTAGTAGATGATGTTCCTCATCTATTATGACTGATGTACACAGTCTGAAGATGATGTAGGACTGGAGGGTCTGATAGAGGAATTAGTTTATCTCGCGGAAGGTTGATTAATCATATTTTTCTGTCCTCTTCATCTTACAGTCTAACAATGAACAGCGATAATAAAAATGAGGTACACAGTAAATATGTCAGTGTTAAATCAACACTATTAGAGTTAAATTAACACTGAGGGTGTCAAAATATAACACTCCCAGTGTTAATTTAACTCTAATAGTGTTGATTTAACACTGGCAGATTTACTGTGTATAATCACAATAATACACTCTAGGGTATAATGTGAGATATTGGCACTGATGTACTCAGGGGTGTAGCACCAAATTCAGAGCCCTATGCACAAGCAGTGCCCAGGGCCCCGCCCCTATTACTAAATATTATTTTTTTAAATATTTAAAGGAAAATAAATTCCAGACTCCTCAAGGGCCCTCTCCACACTTGGGGCCCTGGTAACTCAGTGCCACTTTCCCCCCCAATACGACGCCCCTGCCCTGGATGTACTGATCTTCAGTACTTGGCCTATGACCGCAGCACACCAGGGCTAATATCTCACATTATAGCTATATTGCTTAAATATAAGTTAGAATAGAATATGAGAAAATAAGATAATAAGTCTATTAACACAATTTACGTAAGCATGTAAGATGGATTTGTTGCATTTATATGGAAACAGGTATCAATGAGTATGAATATAACAAGTAGTGCCAGGAGTATTTACATATGTACAGTTTGAGGTGTTTTAGTTCACACTGAGAAAGAGTCAAACATGTGGAAATGTGAAGTGAAAAATATCATAACTGTTAAATGATTTTGTAGAGTATCCACAGAAGAGTACAGTAATATGTATATGGTGGTATAAGTTATTGAGCTCAGTTCAGGCAGCAGGAGATCAGTATCTTAGCAGTAATGAGACTTGTTATAGAGCTTTATTGCATTGGGTAAGAAAGCACAGCTGTATCAGCCACTGAATGTTGAATTTTTCCATTGTTGTGTATCAATATAAGAGCTTGCGAGTGGAGAGGTTGCTGTTCTAGAGCAGCTGTTGAAATAAGATGGTTTGGCCAGCAGGTTAGTCAGCAGAAATAGTCGACTGGTTGATATCTCTCAGCATTTTAGCATGCATGCTCTAAAAACAAAGTCACAGCTACAAATAGAGTCACCGCAAAGCTTTCTGTTTGTGTTTGTCCTATTTTTTTTTTTTCTTCATCATAACCACAACACCCCACCTCCGCCAGATACACACATACATACACATACACCCACGTGGTGCAGCCTGCAAGCTCTCTGCTCTGTGGTTTGGGTTAGTCTCGGCATGAGAGGAGGAACTGGCTGCTAGCCTACTGGTTCCTTTCTTCGGTACTGAAGTTTCCATTAGTGCACATTTCCAGTGGCCCAGGACAACTTTCCACCCTTTATGCTGGGTTGAGACCACACTATCAGTGCAAACTCAACCTACTTGGAGCTGGAGCAGTGCTGTTCAGCTCTTCTGGCCACTAGTCTGCAGTCTGACTGGCTCACATCAAGGTATAAAAAGGTCTTCAGCAACAACTCCCACATGTATATAATGTATTTCATATTACGGTTAGAGGTTAGTATTGTACCTTATTGAGTACACCCAATTAGACTCATCAAATCATGTGTTTTTGGGTCAAAACATTTCAGCATGAAATGTGAGCATTGCCATCAACTTTTAAAAGTGTGATCTCATTTTTTTTTGTTTGATGTTGATTGACCAAGTAAAAAGAGATAGTAGTGAGGTTGGAGGGTCGAGATGCCCATGAGGAAGCCACACAATACAGCAGGATTTGCTAACACTGCCACCAAGTGGACAGAAATGCAAACTCACACCTGCTTTTTGTTGTAAGTTGTGTAGAGCTTCATTTTATCTCAACTTTTACCATCTTATGTTCATATTTACAACCTTTAAATGCCGTGTTGAGTATATTTAGAGATACAGATGAGTATATATTGAGATAGAATTATGTTTTTAGGTTATATACATTGATATGATATGTGTGAAAAATAATAGTCAGGTCATATAGGTGATGTGCTGATACCAAACATTGGTATAGTATTCATACGCAGCCAACACTGCCAAATTCATGTAGAAAGAATGAGTCAAGTATTCTCTGCATAGAGCTTTGCCTCAGTGTATTGGATTGCATAAGCTGGTTTTCCATCCACCATATTTATGCAAATATGGAAAATGCACAAAAAAGAAAAATGGAATGGGAAAAGGTCAAAAGCTCGAAAATAATACCCAAATATTGCAGTTTTAGACTTTTAGATATCACTAAAGCCAAAATGTGAAAAAGGCTGAGGGATAAACAATGACATATAAAGCTGTAATACGATGTCGGGTACGGTGTCTGAGAAGACTCAACTCGCTGTAGGTTTACAAACGTTCTGTTGTGATGGGGTTTTGCGGCACGTTTGTGAACTTGCATTTGTTTTGTGAATCTGCAGCGTGTTTGTTAAATGTAGTGCCCATGTTGTCGTTTTGATTAAAGTGTTTTCTGTATTTGCAGCACTTTGTGAATCTGTAGCATGTCGGGTCTTCTCGGCCACCGTATGTTGATCTGAAAAATGTGCACTATGTTCTCCTAAAATGATCTGGAGAATTTGCATTCCCACATGTATGGTGGATGTCTTCAGAGTGGCATGAAGATACTGTGTCCTAAACCAAATCCACTGCTCTTTGAGACCTTTGTTAAGACCTGGATGAGGTTTGTACAGATTGAGAGACATTATGTCGTAGACCTTTCTCTCTCTCTTTCTCTCCCTTTCTCTCTTTGTCTCTGTTTCTTTGTCTCTTTCTCTCTTTTTTCTTTCTCTGTCTTTTTCTCTCTCCTTTTCTCTCTTTCCTTATGTTTCTCTCTCTCAGTCTCACTCTCTATCAGTCTCTCTTTTTTGCTCATTCACTCTGTATCTCTCAGTCTCCATCTCGCTTTCTGTCTCTTTAAGTCTCACTGTCTTTCTCTCCTATCTCTTTCTCCCTGTCTTTTTCTATATATATTCATTGATCTCTCACTCTCTCTCTCTCTCTCTGTCTCTCTCTGTGTGTTTATTTGTCTTTAAGTCTCACTTTCTTTATTCCTGAATATTCCTCTCAGTCCTCCTTACATTCAGTCTCTCAGTCTCTCTCCCTCCTTTCAGCCTCTCTCTGACTGACTATGTTTGTTTACAGGTGAAGCTGAGACACCGTAAATAACTTTTTTTTTTACTCTGAGGAGGGTACAACGTACAGGCGTGTGTGTGTGTGTGTGTGTGTGTGTGTGTGTGTGTGTGTGTGTGTAAACTGAGCCATGCCAGAGAGGCAAATGAAAGTGAAAGTGTACACAAAGAAACAAACAAACAGATGCACACTGATGAAATACACTTCTCCATACTGACATCAGACGAAACAGAAAAATCAATATGCTCTGTGTGTGTGTGTGTGTGTGTGTGTGTGTGTGTGTGTGTGTGTGTCTTCTCTGCTTGGTTAAAGCTGTGAGGGGGTGGTCATGGTGAGATGTTAAATCATGCTGCTATAGCAACACTAAGGAGTAGAGTGAATCAGGGATCAGCTTAGTGTGTCTGTGTGTGTGTGTGTGTGTGTGTGTGTGTGTGTGTGTGTGTGTGTGTGTACCGTTCAGAAATAATTGTTGTTATTTTTGCCATCGTAACTTATAGAGTGAAGTTGAGTGAAGGTCTCTGCCTGGAGATTGTGTGTCCTGCAGGTGTACAGTTAGAACTGAATCATCTGCAGCTCTACTGTTCATGTTTTATAATATTATAGTAACAGCTTTGTTTTTGCTTATATTTGTGCTGTTATATCAAAGCCATGTAATTGTATGTTTGTCATTCTTTACTCTTTTTAAAAATGCCGGCTGCTCTTTCAAGATAAATGGACCGTCTTTAGGAAATCGTGTTATGTTCCCTTTTTCACTTCTACAGTGATTAACAACCATTACTGAATGGAATGTGAGTCCTGTTTCCTAAAGTCTCTCTCTCTCTCTCTTTCTCTCTGAAGGGTGAGAGCGGTATGTCCGTGGATGAGCAGCCTGAAGCCCCGATGTACGTGTATGAGTCGACGGTGCACTGCACGAACATCCTGCTGGGCCTGAACGAGCAGCGGCAGCAGGGCCTGCTGTGTGATGTCACCGTGCAGGTGGAGGGTAAAGAGTTCCGAGCCCACCGGGCCGTGCTGGCCGCCTGCAGCGAGTACTTCCTCCAGGGCCTGGTGGCTCACGGAGACAAAGAGCTGGTCTTCACCATGCCCGACGAGGTACAGGACAACACACACACACACACACACACTTTCTACAGTAAATGCACTGTGACTTTTTTTCCCTGAGAAGAGAAATAAAGAGTGGCAATCGTTACAGTGAAGAATTCAGAGGTTTAATTTAGCAGAATAATGATTAGTTATTGTCTTTGTTATATGCATTTATATGTATAATGTATATACTCCATTTGTAGTCTAGCCCAAGGGCTCTTATTAGTGCAGAGTGGTGTGCCAGCCTAGACTGGGTAATAACAATCTGCCACTTGAGAGGCATCATACACAACACCAGTCACGTTTCTCTTGTACAGTTATTTACCAGCACATGCCTGTGAAATAATATCCACTAGAGACTACTTGCCTTAGAATGATGTAAAAATACTGAAGGATGCACACGTTTGAGCATATGTGCTGACACCCATGCTAGCAAACACACTTGAGGTAGCTCTCACATGACACATGTCACACTTAAGCACACGTCGTGAGGATGGGTTTTAGCAGCTTTTTTCCTTTACTCGGGCAACTGCATTCAAAGCATTCAATCAAAGAACAGCGATGTGTCTGTGATTAATGTTCTGATGCCTTTGAATTAGCAAAACCAGATATTCTGAGCCGTTGAGCAGCAGACTGGTACTGGGTCATGGATTGTTGTATACTCAGCACTACAATCTAATGTAATAATTTGGTTGCTTGTAATATATATATTATTAGTATTAGCATTAATGGTCTACGGCAAACCCTGTAACCAGTCCATAAACAACCATTCTGAACTGTGGTTCACTCTGTGCTCTTAACAATGGTATAATTGTCTAAATATGTTCAAAGATTTCAGGACTATATTATCACCAATTATCACTGTCACACGTGCACATACACACTCTAACGCGTACAAATGCATGTACAAATGAAGTGTCTCTACATATTAACTCGTAACTATGTAATGAAGTGTGTAACTTTTTACATTTGAATATTACTGTGAGTAGCAGCTACTTCATTATAATTTTAAATATTTAAAAAAGAAAAAAATCTAAGTAAACATATGTCCAATGTGCAGCGTAATTCAGTATGTAATTAACATGTAATTGCATTGACTTACATGAAACAGATGACATGAGATTACAGATGAGAAGTACTTTTTTCTGATTGGCTGGTAGGTTATTAATGAATAGGTCTAATTCAGGGGTGTCCAAACTTTTTTCACTGAGGGCCACATACATAAAAATATAGGAGGGGCTAGGCCACTTACTAGAAATGAGGTATATTGCCTTAACTTTAGTGTATTAAAGTTAGAAAAATCCATTAAAAGTGGTCAAATATGTTATATTGTTAAATATAATTAAAGACAAAACTGCCTGCATCACTGATCCATAAATGGACCTTTATTGATTTATTCAGAAAAAGCTTTGGTAGCTCATTCTCAGAACAACAGCCTCAGATTTTTTAGACAGAAGATTTATAGCACAGAGAAAAAACAACAAAGGGGAAAATGGGACGGGTACGTTTCAAGCTTATTATTTAAGTTATTAGGCTTAGCAACACATCTATTAACGTTCGTTTAAAACGGTTTTCAACATGAACAGACTGAACTGGACTTAATAACAGGAGCGCATATAATTTTAGTTAATTATTCTGGTGAGTATCAGCTGCTGAGTATCAGTATGTAAATCAGGACATCCAGCTGCGGTGCTGATTCGACGCCATTCGTGCCAAAAATCCGGACAAATGTCACTTGATCAAGGAGCAAATCTGCATCAGATGAGATCAGCTGATTGCATGTGCAGTGTGTGTGCTGTGCACAGCGGTGTGTACTCTGTGTGTTAACAAGAAAAACGCATATAAGAAAGTTGTGCGCAAAAGCAGGGTAGTGACAGAATTGATGCGCATTATTGATATTTGAAGCGTTTACCTGCACATGCATGCTTATTAACACACGGGTACTGTGGAATATATTTTTACTCACCTAAAGTGGGAAGGGCATTGCACTCAGTGGGTGTAACTTGGGGTAAATTTCTTGATTGTCCGTTTTGGTGGAGCAACTGCCTTGATCAACAGTAGCTCCCCCTGGTGTTAAAACTAAGAAGTGCAATACACACAAGCAAAACTTGACGTGCGGGCCATATTCTATTTATAAAATTTCTTGCGGGCCAATTAAAAATGGACCGCGGGCCGTAGTTTGGACACCCCTGGTCTAATTGTTCTGTATAATGAGAAGTTTATATAAAATATATCTAGGCCTAAGTGTTTTATATTTAAGATTTATAAGTATCTTAATATTAATAAACATACTGTTTTGTTCAGTTTGTCTACACAGTAAATATGCCAGTGTTAAATCAACACTGTTACATTTTGACACCCTCAGTGTTAATTTATCTCTAATAGTGTTGATTTAACACTGACAGATTTACTGTGTACTGCTGACTCAGTTAAAAAGCACATTTAATGACCAATTTATGCAGAAATCCCATAAATTGTAATCCCAAAGGGTTCACATACTTTTTCTTGCAACTGTTAGTGGGATAACAGTAATCAAGGTGTCCCATTATACCAAATAAATGAACTTGGTGGATTAAGTGTTGTACATGTTTTAGAGTTCTTTGCTTTCACCTCGTCCATTAAGTTTGCACAATGGGACACATCGGCAGCTGTTACACAACTACAAGATACATTAAATCACACATCTGGGGTCAAAAGTTCAGCCAAATTACAACTAGACCAGAACATGACCTGCTTCCCTGAGCTCTTCCGCTGCTGTATAATTAAATATGGAAACTGCATTTCAGTTCAGCAGTACAAACGGCTCTAGCTTACTATTTAGGCTAACAGGGAAAGCCATGTGGAGCGAGCGTGATAACATCCGTCACTTTCCAGAACATTCCTCTGTCAAATCAGGGCCTGATGTTTGTCAGCTTGTAGAAGTAGCCCCGGGGAAGCGAGTGTCAGTGAAGTAAAAGAGCTCACTGGCCATCCACTTCTCTCTTCTCATCCCTCATTAATTATTCATCCCTCGCTCCCACACTCAGGTGTGAGTGAGAACGACAAGGAAAAAAAGTGACATCTTTCATAAACAGGGGCGATAAAACCCTCGAGAGCTCGTCCTCACCTCTGGTGCGGGCGAGAAGGTGTCATTTTGTGGAGAGAACAGGAGCTGACTGTGGCTCCTGCTAAGTGACTCTGTATCAGATCAAGGCTGCTAATATTCTATTATTAGTGAAAGTGTGAAACTGCTATAGATCAGTCTGTATGTCTGCATGTGTACTGTACATTTAGTTTACACACCGTCTGTAATGTAATGTTTGGCAAAAACCTGTCTTTTTCATGAACTACCACAAGCGTGTCTATAAAAAGGGATGGAGCTTGGCCTCAGGTCATGCCACAGTACAGTGTGGGGGAAGATTTAACCCTTTCAGACCTCCATGAAAGAGCTTGTAATAAATAGGTATTACATAGTAATAGTACATACATAGCTCTACTCATTGAAATGTAACTTTCATTGAAATGAAAAGTTTGAAATAATTGCACAGTTAAAGTGATTCCCACTTCCAGACTGTTGCTACGTTGTTGCTATAATATACCAGGTTGTTGCTGTGAAGTTGCTAATTGGTTGCTGGTTGCTATTGTTTTGCTAAATGGATGCTAGATGGTTGCTACAGCCTGGCGAGGTGATTGCTCAGGCATTTGCCATGACGTTGCATAGTGGTTGCAAGGGTGTTGCTAGGAGGTTGCTAGGCAGGCAGTTGCCATGATGTCCAAGCACATACCCCTTCTCATGCATGTCAGCCACTGCATATTTTCAGTAAGCTAATGCATTTGGAGAAAAGCGAAGGTGAACAGCTCTGATACATCAGCTAACAGACACCTGAGCCAGCCAGCATCACAGTGGGAGTGATGGGGAGAGAGCACCATTTACCCACCCAGAGAGCACATTTTGCTCTCTCAGGGCTCCAGCTGCTGATGGCAAAGCAGCATAGCTTGGGATTAAAATGTGTGATCCTTCGGTCATAGTGTCCATACACTGAGCCAGTCAGAGCCCTTCAGAGTCCTATGAGAAAATAATATATTACAAAAACGGAAACTGTGCACAGTCAGAAAGCTCCACAAAATCCAAACTATGAATGATCTGGAGTTAGAACAGTGTCGATATCTCGCAAACTGCAGAACGAGATATGCAGTGAAAATAATGCAAAACAAATTATATGAAGAAGAAAACGTAATAATAATATATGTGATTATATTTCACATACAGTTACATTTGTAATCAGTTAGTTTAAAAGTTACAGTAAAAGTAACATTTAATGCAAATATTTATTCTAGTTATAATTTGTTGACACTTTTAACTGAATTTCTGATATGAGTGAGAAATATGAGTTCATATACCACAGCATGTGTTGGTTCAGCAGTGGCTTAATGGTTTAATGTCAGGGTTCAGGGGGCCCTTTGTCTTTCTCCCGTTGGAGATGAAGGTAATGAGATAACAGCTGTCTTACCCTCTTGAATGAAGAGGTGCATGTTGTGTTCATGCCTGAAGAAGACTGCCACCTACGTGTTAGAAAGGGCAAGTGAAGATGGTGGGGGGCGGGGGTCTTACCAGACTTAGGGGGGGTGGTCGAGGAAAAAAACACACTGCAGATGAAATGTGAAACAAAGACCACCCCTCCTTTCCACTCTCCTCTTCATCTCTCTCTCTCTCTTTCTTCTCACGACCCCCACTCTCTCTCTCTCTCTCTCTCTCTCTCTATCCTCCCCCCCACGATGACCTTGTTTATTGTTGAACGGAAGGGGCCGCATTGGGTTAGTGACATCATTGGTGTTAGCCAGCATGTATTTACGAGAGAGAGAGAGAGAGAGAGAGAGAGAGAGAGAGATTGGGAGAGAGAGAGGCTGTTAATCGGCTCTTTGTTAGCAGTGAGATTCTGAACACTAGCTGAAAAACAGTAGCTCCCCCCTTTAACAAAGAGAAAGGAAAGCCGGCATTAATGCCACAGCGAGGCCTGGAATTCACTCTCATGTCTAAAACTGCTGGAATGAGAACCACTAGATGTTTTTGTTCAAGTCCATTCCAAACAAATCTCTCTCCCATGCGTCCTCCACTGTGTTGGGCTTCCCACAGACATCATCACTGTCATAGCAAAGGTGTTACATTCAGGAACACTTAGTACCATCCACACTTTTAGAAATAGCTAGTATTTATTACTAAGCTTTGGCATTTTTTTGGTCTCCTGCCATGTGCCCAACAGCTGAAAAGATGATGTCTGGACCTGGCACTGGAGGGTCGGATTCCATCACAGTCCCTGCTTAGGTACACGTGGTTCAGTCCAGTATCAGAGCTGGACACTTCAGCTATAGATAGTATTTGTCATCATAAAAATGTCAGGTCACCATCTTGGTAGGCAAACTGCAGCTCTAATATTGGCAAATTGAACTGCTGAGTGACTGCTGTGTTTATCCTACTAGAGAATCTAAAAACATTAGAAAACGGTGGGAAAAGCTTGTTTGCACCTTTTTGTTTGAATAGTAATTTATTTTTATGAACTATAAGCCATCAACATTAAAACAAAAGGCTTGAAAGGCTTGTATATAAATTGTGATTGTGTACTTAATTAAATTATGAACAATGAACATTTTCACTTTTTTATTGCACTTTTTAAACTTTTTTTAATGTATTTTGTTAGGTAAACTAGCTCTTACAATGTCTCATCTCTCAGACCACTAAGTGTTTAGACAGAAACTGGTACTGACACACAGTGATCACTAGAGGACGCTGCTGATATAAAGCAGGTAGATTAGTCACAACGCTGAAAGCGGGAACCTTTTCTTATTAACCTTTAGCAGAAGTAGGTAGAAGCAGCCAAACACTGAACTCAAGTAACATACCAATATCAACCAATATGTTAAATTCATGGCCATTACAAGCAGTGGTCGATAGAGGGCGCTGTAGGGTTTAGAAAAAGAAAAATGTACAAGCTACAAATGGGACACAAAATTATCCATTTGAATTATCGCCATAATCTCAATATTGGTTCAATATGAATCATTTTATTTTTCCATTGATCAAACATCCCTAGAATAAATATGACGTTGTATTGGCATCTCTCCAAGCCCCATAAATCCAGCCTCATATTATTTTAAAGCTAGAAATTCAACCATTACACTGAAAGTGGATGAGTTATTAATAAGTTCCTGAAACTTTTTTAGCTTGCCTCATTTAAATATCCCATTCAACTCTTCATGACGAATTACCAATAGAAATGGTCCAAAATGAACGAAATCTCATTGCATTAGCTTAAGCACATTTTTCAGAGAGATGCACAGATGCTGTGATAGCAAATGTATGCAGTATGTGTTGAGCCAGTGAACTTTACAGACATTAAATGCTGTCAGGTGGACCCACTAAGCCAAAGGGTCTTATTCTCCTGCTCGTGGAGTGAGCTTTCACTTCTGATAGCCTTGAAATGTTCAGAAAGACAGGTTCTTCCAGATTGATGGTGCCATCGTTAACCCCTGTGGCAGATGGAAGTAGATCATATGAGAAACGTTCATCTGAGCCTCGTTGTAGCCGTCGCGTGTGAGAGAAATGACAGATCGCTCAAGGATGAGAATGAAAGTGAAATGTGTTAGCCTGTCAAGAGTTTCGATCAAGGTTGTGTCTGCAGGATCTGACTCAATCATACCCTTCTAGTGTCGTACTCAAGTGGTCTCAAGACCATAATTGAGTGGTCTCAACCACATTTGGTCTCACAGACTTGGAAATCATTTTCGAGACTCGTCGAGTCCAATGCTTTTGTCTGAGGTCACGTTATTAGAAACTGAACCTTTTCTATTGTTTTTGAATATCAACAATTCATTCAATAAATCAGACTTGTCTACCTGTCTCATTCAGATCTGCACTCTGATTGGCTAACAAGGTACTGGTCTTCTTCTTCAGTATCCAATCAATGAACACATTTTAAGAAGGGTCACAGAATCATCACCATCATTTGCTTCCAAATGTTACATTGCATTAGTTTGACTAAGACTATAATAATAAATAATATTTTTGAACTACAAATTATTTAATAATATATTTTTCTAAATATATGACAAAATATATTATTATTTATTAATATATTATGTATAATTAATGTTACTTAATGAAAACAGAACTGAAAAATGAATTACAACTTTTTTCTCGATTTGACTCGGACCCAAATACTAAAAGTCTTGGTCTTGACTTAGACTCAACGTGTCCCCATCTTGGTCTTGATTTGTGTCAACTATTAACGTCTTGGTCTTGACTCTAACTCAAATTGTCCTGATTTTGGTCTTGATTCAGAGTCGACTATTAAACTCTTGGTCTTGACTCAGATTTGATGTGTCTTGGACTTGGTTCTGACTAAAAAGTTTAGTCTTGGTCTTGATTCAGACTCAGTATATCCCGGTTTTTGTCTTGGCTTGGACTCAGCTACTATACATCTTGGTCTCGATGTGTCCTAGTCTTGGTATTAATTCAGACTCGATTATTAAAATCTTAGTCTTGACTTGGACTCGATGTGTCCTGGTTTTGGTCTCGACTCAGACTCAGCTTCTAAACATCTTGATCTTGACTTTCTAAGCACTGTACACAACAGAGCCTGAGCACATGTCATCTCTATTCCCAGCTTGTGTTCAGACTTTGGGGGACAGTGATGTTGTTCAGAGGGAGGGTTCCCTTCTGACTACCATTCCTGAGAGGTGGAACATCATCCACAATGACGATGTTTCGTTGTTCTTTCTGGGAGGTGGAGAAGGTTGCTCAAACATTTGGATGGTGATGCCGATTGCACCAGTTGGCGCCAATACCTGAATTACATTTGAGCCATCACATGACATATACTGTATCCTCCATACTTCACAGCTAATATGTCAATGCAGAAATATAGTAAATGAACCAAAAGTCTTGGAGAAGAATGTCTGTGAAATTAAATTGTATAGAACAGTGGTCTTTGTTCACAGTCTTTGTCTTTCTCTCGCTCACGGTCCAGGACAAATAATATGAACTGTGAGCGTGATTTTTCAAAGCGCACTATTTAGCTAATTAAACGTTGCTTTGCTCCCTTCATTCAAATTGGTTAATTATAATAATTAACTGCACCATTTGAACCCCAGCCAGTTCAGTGCAAGCTCTGTCTCTATCTGTATTCACTACTCTGTTCACTGTCCGTTTCTTTCTGTTTTTTCATTTGATGTTACTTTCTGCCTTTTTTGTCCAGTTTGCATATTAACACTCACACTCAGTGGGTTTATGCAGCAACTCAGTGTGATTTTAGACAAATGAGAATGAGAGTGAGCGAGCATGAAAGAGATTGGGGGGGGGTATCTTTAGTGAGTGTGTGGTGTGCCACAGTTCAAACTTCATGGCCAAGCAGTGTCACTATGATTCACCAGTTTGTGTGTGTGTGTGCGCGCGTGCGCGTCTGTTTAAGTGATTCAGCACTGAAAGACTCCTGACTGTCCCACTTCTCCCACATATACTATGAACTAAAGGCCACATGCATTTCATCACCAAAACACACACACACACACACACTGTTACTATATTTGTGTGGAAATTACTTAATCTAATTGCAACCTTAAACCTAGCCCTTAACCCTAAAATGTAAACCTAGCCATAACCTTAGCACTAACCCTAAACTTAAACCTAAACCTAGTCCTAACCATAAATCAAACCCTAACCTATCCTACCCTAACACAAACCTAATCCTAACTCTAAGCCCTAAGCCTAACCCTAGTCCTAAACGTAATCTTAACCCTAAACCAAACCTTAACCTTAAACCTAACCTAATCCTAACCCTAGAACTAACCATAGCCCTAAACGTAATCTTAAACTTAACCTAATCTTAACCCTAAAACAACCCCATGACCTTAAACCTAACCTTAAAATAACCCTAAGCCCTAAACCTAACCATAGCTCTAAACCTAATCCTTACCTTTTTGTTAAGTTTGTTTCAGAACTTAAAGGATCTACTGCTAAAATCTTGGCACCAAATACAACAGGACACCTTGAGAAGTCTTGTAAAATCAATTAGAATCGACAGGCATGGACGTAATTTGAGGGTCACAGAAAGGACATGTCCCCTGCGCTTTTTCAAAAGTCAGTTTTGGTCACCTGCAGTTTTTACCATCCTAAAACAGTGTTACACTGCATTAACTTATGTCTGTGAAATTTCTGACTATGACAGCTTTGTATTTAAAAGCCTCAAGGCTGTAGTTTTATATATAATGTGAACTTCATATTGCTTTAGGGTAGATATCATGGCAAAGTTCAAGCAGTTAAACCCCCCACCCCACCCCACCCTCATACTCAAGACAGTTGTCTGTGTCCCCCACCTCTTTTTGGTTTCTCAAGTTTTGTAAAGTCCATTCAATAACACAGGACATCATAGGAAGTTTTGTAAAGTCCAATAGATACCACAGCATACTTAAGGGCACTTCAGCCATGGATCTTTTAAGAGGAATCAACCTTCATTCACCCCGTTTTTCTTGCTTGTCCAGGTGATCAAACTTACAACCTTTTGGTTTCAAGCCCTCTTTTTTAACCTTTGGGTAACAGCTGCCCTTACATAACTCCATCAATAGACTCTTGACTGCTTCCCTTTATATTAACTAATGTTTTATGTCCACTATCAGACAAAAACCTTGATCAACATCTCAGAAATGAGGACTAAACCTCAGTGCTTTGCATTGTTAATTAACACAAAATGTGGAGGTGATGAGAGTATTTTTTTACCTCCCACAGGTGTGAAATGATTATGGGGCATGAAACTAGATGTGCAGCATCACCTTCTAATAGCTTTAAAAGTTTTCTCAGGAAAGCAGAATGACATCATAGCTCCCAGTGATGAAGTTTTTCTCCTTTATTTTCAATTCTGTTGGAGCCTAATTTCTCCGTCTATGCATCTGGATGTGTATTGTAATTACTTTCCATGGAACCATTAACTTGTGGTGCACCTGCTGAAAATTACTCTCCATGTCTTCACTTAACACTGCCTTTGCTAACAGCTGTTTTAGTGCTGGTATTGATGGTATTGAGTGTGTGATTTGCAGATAAAATAAGCTAATTGCTTTCCATGGAAGCATCAAATCAAAGTGTATGGCATAAACCAGACAGGATTTTTGTTGTGGCTAAAGCTACTCCTCACCTCAGGGTGCCTTGAATGTTATGTAGCACCAAACATCTAATAGCAAACTGACATTAATTTGTTGGTATTTACAGGCGCAATCATTGATTCTTCTTCTTTTCTTACTAAACAAATGAAACCCTACCTGTAAAACTACAATATGAACCTGATCACTCATCTGTCAATCCATAAGCCTTTCCCCTAAATTCCATAAGCTCCTCCCCCATTTCTTGAATCACTGAAGATTCTTTAATAAACTATATTTTTCAGTCTGTTTCATCTGCCTGATTGTGATTGGCTGTTTTTTGTCTTTTTTTATTGGATTTTTAATAATTTTGGAAAACAAAACAAGAATACAACAAAAAAGTCCCAACCCAAATTAAACACTGCCATACATATCTCTGCTAGTACATATACATACAAACATACATACAACTGCAAGCATACACATACATACACAAAATAAGTAATTGAATGCTCAACAAAACAACGGGAGACAGGTAAATGTTCCAAAGTAGATAAGTTATGATTTCCATAGAAAGGAATACAATGGTTCCCAGATTCTCCAAAACCTGTCTGAATTCTGATTAAGAGTGTAAGTCAGTTTCTCAAGAGGTATAAAAGCAGAAATCTGTCTCATGCACATGTCGACTGTAGGCACCTGGTGGGTTGACCACCTCAACAAAATACATTTTTTGCCAGAAACAGAAGGGTTATCTGTAAATATTTAGTGTCAGCATAAAAAAAATGGTCTGGAGCATGGTTAAGGAGACAAAAAGAAGAGGTCAGTACAAACTGTTTACCAGTGACCTCCTGGATTACAGAACTCCCTTCCAGAAAGCCTGGATATGGACACATGTCCAGAACAGGTGGATAAATGTACCTTTGTGTGTTTTACATTTGGAACAAAGATTACAGGTGTCAGTGAATATTTTCTGAAGGTGAACAGGTGTGTAATAAGTTCAGTAATAAAAAATATTAATTAATATTAAATATTAATATTCAGTCATTTTAAAGTTCTGCTCATGTATGGAGATTGAATTGCATTTTGGGAAAACCTCTTTACAGATCCTATCCCAGTCTACAGGATAAATGTCATCTCCAGATTGCGCTCCCACAACAATTTCAGAGATTCATAGCCTGAAGAATCAGAGTAAAGTAGTGAAGCATAAATCTTAGAAACCAGTGCTTTGGGAGACTTGGCCAAAACTATGGTGTTTTCCAGCTCTAATAGTCCCATACGGATTCCTGCCAGTCCTCAAAAGACAGCCTATAAAATGATGAATTTGGAGATATTTATAAAATTCTTTTTGAGAAATATTAAAATTGGTTCTTATTTGTGCAAATGATTGAGTCTAACAGGTCTATGAAGTTTGACAGGCCCTTGGATGCCCACTCCCTCAAACCAATACTCCTAATCTGTGCTGGTCTGGATTCAGAGCCAGGGGAATTGGAGAGAGATGTCAGGAGGAATGTTCAGGTACTTCTTCAGTGATTGGCTGTTTTTATTGATGGACTTGAATCCCCACAATATAACTGCCGAGTGCTAAGAGCTTCCTCATTCATAATGCAGCGGGTGAATTTTCTCCTACTCATTACATCTCTGTTGATATGCCGTTATTGATTTGTACAGGAAATAAGGAAATAAGACAATTACTATTCCAAGGAAACATCACAGCAATACATACAGCAAAATTAAACTAACATTAGATAGCATAGCTCTGCTAAGCTGTTTTGGGTTTACAGTACCCTTCTATACATAAGACATAAGACAGTTATTCAAAATCTCTTATCCCAGCAATATACGTGTAGTGCCTTTAAAATACAAGATGTTAGTTAAAATACAGCGAAAAGTAACGTTTAAAAAAATCTTATTTCAAATAAAAATATGATGGGCTGCCATCAGTAGAGATTTGGAAAAGGCAACACATTCCTATAAAGAAAACCAGCAGATTTTGTATTAGTAGTGTTTGTAATCTTTTTTTTCTGAACAAATGAAGCAGATGAATTACTTTTGACAGATTAGTTACTTTAAAAAAAAAAAAAACTGGACTGCGTTGTGTTTTTTTTTTTCTTTTCTTTTTTCCAATTATTATTATTATTATTATTATTATTATTTTGTTAGCCAAACATTGCATTTCAAATGTATCAAATTCTTACCATTCACATAAATAAGACCTGGAAATTGGTAGGAAATATGACATTTGTGTCTTGTCATTAGTTAATTCGCTGACATTCATTTGTTTACGGCTCTTCATTTGTTTGTCAAAATTAATTTATTGACATTTGTTAATCAACGTTTTTTCATTCTTGCACCAACATTAGTTCATTAGCTAACCTTTCTTTTGTTCGCAGACATTTGTTTGGGAACACTTGTTTCCTAGCTTCCATTTGTTCATTTGTCACATTCATTTGTTTGCCAAAATTTGTTCATTCAAATTTGTTCACTGTCATTCATTTGCTGACTGATATCTGTTATTTGGTTGACATTGATTGTTAGGTGACATTGGTTGACTGATATTCTTTCGTTTACAAACATTTGTTTGCTGACGCTTGTGCATTGGGCAACATTCACTCACTTGCTGTGATTCACTCATTTGCTGACGTTTGTGAACATTATTTCATTTGCTGACATTTGTTTGTCTGCTGATATTTTTTCACTCAAAGATATTCATTCCTCAGCCAACATTCATTGTTCACGACATTTGTTCACTGGCCAACATTAGTTTGTTCGCCAACATTTCTTCATTTGCCAACATTTGTTTGTTCACTGACATTCTTTGTTTGCAGACATTTGTTTGTTGGCAGACATTTGTTTGCTCACTGACATTCATTCTTTGACCATCATTCATTGTTCACAATATTCGTTCATTGGCCAACATTTGTTTGTTGGGACATATTTGTTTGTTTATTGACATTCAAAGGCTGACTGACTTTAGTTCGTTGACAGACATTATTTCCTTTGCCATCATTCATCGTTCATGACCTCCGTTCATTGGCTGACATTCATCCTTTCACAGGAGATCCACCTCTAGACAAACATTGTTCATGGGTGACTCAGTCTTTCATGGGGCTCTTGGTTGTTCGTTGGTGTCTGTCATTCTTGGAGGACTCTTGACGGCTTTGGACACGACTCTCCCTGTTGCAGAGATTGTGTGAGGTCTGTGGTGTAACTGTACAGAGCTAAGCTAAGCTCTGGAGCCTCGCCTCACCCTCCTTCACGAGTAATTAGCTGAGGTCCATGAGTGCTCAGCGCTGGTATTGATAACAAGCCGTGAGTATGTGATTTGCAGGGTGAGGGTGAGGCCACATCTCGGTGCAAGTCTAAATAAAGACTAATCCGTTTTGCTCGGCCTGTCAGACGGACCGGCCTTATTTGGAGAGAGTTGTTAGAGAGTCGGATTTGAGGAAGAGTTGAAAGGGTAAATGTGTGTATTATGGCTGACAGGTGCTACTCACAGGCACACAAACAGGTCGAGGGTTGAGACCTGGCTGCGAGGACTGTAATCCCAGGGATTGTCAGACTACAGAACCTACACTACACACTCTCCATCCAGACAGAAGACTAGCACACATTTAACACAGACAGATGGTGGGAGAGAGGGAGTGAGTGAGAGAGACAGAGAGAGAGAAACACAGATGGATATAGTGAGAGTCAGACAGTGAATGAGTAAGAGGGAAAGAAGTAGGAGGAGAGAAGAAAGAGATATTGAGAGAAGGAAGAAGGTTGTAACTTAAGACTTGGACACACTGCACAACTTCAAACTGAAAGTTTACATTTATTTGTAACTGTTAAGTCACAAAGTACAGTGAGGACAATAAGTATTTGAACACCCTGCAAATTTGCAAGTTCTCCCACTTAGAAATCATGGAGGGGTCTGAAATTTTCATCTTAGGTGCATGTCCACTGTGAGAGACATAATCTAAAAGAAAAAATCCAGAAATCACAATGTATGATTTTTTAATAATTTATTTGTGTTACTGCTGCAAATCAGTATTTGAACACCTGCCAAACATTCTGGCCCTCAAAGACCTGTTAGTCCGCCTCTAAAAAGTCCACCTCCATTTATTATTCTGTTAGCTGAAAACACACTCACTGGCCGCTTCATTAGGTACACATACCTTGTCCACTCATTGTCCATTTGAGCTCCACTGACCTAGCACTAGGTGCACGCTGTAGTTCTACAATTACAGACTGTAGTCCATCTGCTTCTCTGTATAATTTGTTAGCCTCCCTCTTCCAAATCAGCGTTTTTGCAACTTTTTAAAGCTCAAAGCACTTTAATTATATTATTATGTTTTATTATATTACTATTATAATTATTATCATGTTATAATATTCAGTTGTTTATTTAATGTAAGCTGTGAGTTGCATCCTTGTACGTTTTCCAGATAAATGAATATCAGTACCAAATATTCACTAATAATAATCAATATTGATATCAGTTCTAAAGAAATCAATCAAGCCATAATACAATTTATTAAAGAAGGAAAAGATGTGCAGATTTGCAGTCCTGGTCTCCAGACTGCGAGGTCATGTCCTCCCCCAGTCTACTCCACTATAATCTGCAGTCTGAGGGGATTTACTCATTACACTATCTGATTTAATCCACTACTCCACACAAGACTCCCCCTCATGTGTGTACAAGCACTAAACACTGCGTTACAAAGCAAATTACGTTCCCCCAGCCAATTCCAGCATGTGGCACAATTGTCCTTCATTACGGCTTTTCACGAGAGCTAAAGCTGCGGTCACGTACGTGTGAAGCTGTCTGTGGTTCAGATTAAATGAAAATGACAATTCATTTGCCAGGTAGAGCTGTGAGGCCTCAGACTGAGACAACAAGTTAAGTATATTCAGTCAGAATATTATGACCACCTTCATGTTCTGGCATGAATTGTACTAGATGATGGAAGGTATCCAGAGACATTCCTGATTGGTCTGTACCCCTCGTCTGAGTCTTTGTTCCTTCTGGCATCAATGGCATACAGGGCACCACTGTTAGCCATTTTGGGAGGCTCATAATGTACGAGAAGCCCATTCTCAGTAGACCTTCACTACGACAGCTCACAAAGTTAGATGTCCGCTTTGGACATCAGTCAAATCCATGATGATGCCAGTGTATGAATGGAAACATCCTCAATTGCCCACTGTTTTAGTGAGGGCTTGTTGATAGATGGACAAAGTGTTTTGAAAAGCAGAAAAATAATGTATTTGTCTTTTCAAATCAAGCCAGAGCTCTGATGATCTAAAATGGTAATAAGTGGCCTGATTAATGAGTCTGACATTAGTCTGGAGTGGTGAATTGTGATGTAAAGAGCTGCATTGTTGATATACAGTATAGTAGCAGATTTTTGATCAACTTTGGCTTCAATAAAAAAAGTGGGGATATGGTTCATTTAACATTAATATAAACACACGCAGTGTTAGATATAGTAGACGTCTCTAATGCATTGTGAATACAGTAGAGCTGACCCAGTCTTATTAGTAGTGCCCTTACTTCCCTCTCTTCTGTAAGGGAGCTTCTCAAAACAGTCTGCCTGCTGTTTTGTGTCTGACTATGAAGGTTAATGTCAGGTTAGTCAGCAGATTTCATATTGCAGACATCTCGCCTCCAGCCGCTGTGGTGAGTGTGTGTATGTGTGTGTGTGTGTGTGTGTGTGTGCATTTATGTACTCAAGCACCATTGTCATGCATGCAATTGACTCATTAACATTCATGACATGCAGGAATCTG
>BRDA01014268.1:0-13813 GCA_036984385.1 Crenuchus spilurus | reverse complement strand
CTGAATCAGTTTTGAGATATCACAGTTATCATTAATTTACCACAGATGAGAGGTGCTGGAAAAACTTGAAAATGGGATTTGAAAGTGCTTGAAAAATGCTTGAATTTTACCTTGTAAAAGGTGTACGAACCCTGAAGACATTTTTTAAATGATCCTGAGAGTTATGGAACAAAAAAGTCAAGTGGTAGACCCAAAAAAATTTCACCAGCGCTGAGCCGCAGAATCAGACTGGGTGTCCGTCAAGGATGATCCTCTACCCAAATTAAGGCCATTACTGGTGCTGAATGCAGCTCAATAACCATCAGACGGCCTTTGCGAGGGAAGGGCTTCAGAAACAAAAAACGTCTTCAAAGGCCACGTCGTCTTCAATGCCACAAAATTGCCTGTTTGTCTAGGGAGCACCAAACATGGGACACTGAAAGGTGGAAGAAAGTTGTTTTCTCTGATGAGAGAAAATTTAACCTTGATGGTCCTGAAGGCTTCCAACATTACTGGCATGACAAGGAGATCCCACCTGAGATGTTTTCTACACAGCACAGTGGGGGGGTGGGGGGCGCGCCATCATGATTTGGGGTGCTTTTCCTTCAATGAAGCTTCAGGTTGTGCAGGGGCGTCAAACAGCAGCTGGCTATGTGGAGATTTTGCCTGGCTATGTGGTATCCCTCATGACTGAGGGCCCTCGTCTGTGTGGTAATGACTGGGTTTTTCAACAGGACAATGCTGCAGTTCACAATGCCCGCCTGACAAAGCACTTCTTCCAGGAGAGTAACATCACTCTTTTGGGCCATCCTGCATGTTCCCCTGATCTGATTGAGAACATTTGGGGATGGATGGCAAGGGAACTTTACAAAAATGGACATCAGTTCCAGATAATGGATGCCCTTCGTGAAGCCATCTTCAACACTTGGAGCAACCTTTCCACTAGCCTCCTGAAAACACTTGCATCAAGCTGCCTAAACGACTGTTTGAAGTGATCAACAAGAATGGTGGAGCTACTCATTACTGAGTCTTTTTTTTTGACAGTTTGATTTCTGTTTTGAAGGGGTTTTTGGGTTTTTTTGAGCTATGGTCTTCAACTTTTGATTAGCTGATGAACAGCCTATTTCAGTTCAATCAATCAAAATTTATTTATATAGCGCTTTTTACAACGGGCGTTGTGACAAAGCAGCTTTACATAATTAGTATCAAACAATTTGAATCTAAGCCCGATGTGAGCAAGCCGAAGGCCACAGTGGCAAGGAAAAACTCCCTCAAGGCTGGAGGAAGAAACCTTGGGAGGAACCAGACTCACAAAGGAGATCCATCCTCCTCTGATCAAACTACTGATAAGAGATTTACATTGTGCTATAGTATAAAACAATAATATTAATAATAGTGATCATTGCATCCATATTGAGTATCATAATTAAAATGCAGTAGCATTAGCGCTTCAGTCCGATCATTGCTAGTAGCAGATGTAAATGAGCAGCAGGTCTGGTGTCAACCGCAGGAAAACCCACTCTGGAGCAGAAGGAATTGGCTGCAGTAGGTGTAGTGGACCTGGTGGTCTGTTGCGGACTGCAGGAGAATTCAGCCATCGAATACCTTCAGTGGCCATTTCCTCAGAAAAGAGAAGAAAACAAACAGCAAACAGAAACAATTAGGCTGAGTGCAGTAGAAAACATGTGAATATTTGCATTGATATGGCATCCGGTCGAGCTGGATGGAAGGAAGGAAACCAGAAAGAACAGATATTAGAGCGTCATCAAACCAGACAGATATCCATCCATATCGCCATCATCAACCTCCAGCATGTTGGAACAACATCATGGAGTGTCGTGAGATTTCCACAATTCCCCATGTTCATGAAGTCCTGTAACGACTAACTGGAAAGGAGAGGTTAATTACAAAAAGCTAAACTGAACAGGTGGGTTTTGAGTCTCGATTTTAAAGTAGAGACTGTGTTTGCATCCCGAACACTAACTGGAAGGTTATTCCACAATCGTGGGACTATTTAGGAGAAGGCTTTTCCCCCCGGATGACACCTTATTCTTGGAACTAGTAAGAGACTGGCACCCTGGGATCTGAGTAGTCTTGGTGGGTCATAGCGTGTGATAAGCTCTTGCAGGTATTCAGGGGCGAGACCATGCAGGGTTTTATATGTTAATAAAATGATTTTGTAATCAATACGATATTTAACTGGAAGCCAATGTAGGGTTGATAAGACTGGACTAATGTGATCGAATTTCCTGGTTTTAGTGAGGACTCTGGCTGCAGCATTTTGAATTAACTGGAGATTATTCAAGTTTTTGCTGGAGCATCCTGACAGTAGTGCATTGCAATAATCTAATCTTGAAGTAATAAAAGCATGTACTAATTTTTCTGCGTCAGGTAGAGAAAGGGCATTTCTTAACCTAGAGATGTTACGAAGGTGTACAAAAGATTTTTGTAATGTGACATATGCTGATCAAATAAGTCTGAGTCAATTATTACACCCAAATTTTTAGCTGATGAGCTTAGATGAGTAGGGGAGTCAGGAAAAATTTAATATTAAGTCAGATACCTTATTTAAAGCTGATTTTGGACCTAGGAGGACCACCTCTGTTTTGTCACTGTTTAGTAAGAGGAAATTGTGCGTCATCCAGTGCTTCACATGTTTTACAGAGTCCTCCATTTTCTTTAGTTTTGGTTTATCATTTGGTTTAGCTGATATGTATAGCTGTGTGTCATCAGCGTAACTATGGGAGGTAATGCCATGTCTGCTAATAACTCTGCCCAGTGGCAGCATATATAGTATGAATAATAGAGGTCAAATCGTCTCAAAGGTCAAGCAGCACCAGTATAGATACGCAGCCTTGATCAGAGGCGAGAAGGTCATTTGTTATCTTAACTAAAGCCGTCTCAGTACTATGGTGTGGCCTAAAACCTGATTGAAATTTTTCATATATGTTGTTTTTATGTAAATATGAGCGAAGTTGTTGGGCCACCACTTTTTCTAATATTTTAGATACAAATGGCAGGTTTTAAATTGGTCTATAATTAGACAATATGCTAATGCTTTTTGTGCTTAAGTGGTGCTACATTTATCTAAAGTTGATCGAAGTGTTTTATCTAAATAGTCAGTTAGACTGTCTAGCTCCAGTGGGTTTGATGGGGCACTGACTGAGGTCAGTAAGTCTGTGATGTTGTCAGTAAATTTGGGGGCTGTAGATGAGGTTGAGCGCTTTAGACTGTAGCGTGGGCATGTACTCATTTTATAATCTAAATTTAGTTCATAAGAGATTAGGTAATGGTCTGAGACTGCTGATGTTTGAGGTAATATATTTAAGTTTTGTACGTTAATGCCCAGGGTCAAAACTAAGTCTAGGGTATGATTGCAATAATGTGTGGGGCCTGATACATTTTGGGTGAATCCAACAGAGTTTATGATTGAAGTGAATGCCTTTTTTAATGGATCATCACTTTTCTCAAAATGAATGTTAAAGTCTCCTACCATTATTACTTTATCACAGGATACGGCTAAATTAGCAGCTAATTCATCGAAATCTTTTAGAAATTCTGAATAAGGCCCTGGTGGTCTATAAATACTTATTAAAGAGATTGTGTTCTTATTTGTGATTGGGTTAGTTATGTTTATGTGCATCATCTCAAATGAAGAGAAGTTGTAGCAATGCTTTTGGTTAATATTTAAAGTATTTCTGTAAATCACACACAATCCTCCCGCTTTGCCTGCCAATCTGGGACTGTGGACATATTTAAAGCCTGTTGAGGTGGCTTGATTTAATACTAAATATTCATCTTTCATTACCCAAGTTTCACTAAGATATACAACGTCAAACTTCTGATCGATTATAATGTCATTCATAATGACTGCTTTTGAGTTAAGTGCTCTTATATTGTGTAGGCCAAGCTTTAGTTCTGAGGGGATGATACTATATTCTATCTCTGATGGTTTAATAGTGATTAGGTTAAATTGTTGTTTTCAATAAATTCCGTGCTCTCAAGTTCTTGTCTCTTGCACCCATTTCTTCTTTTAGCACTGTGAAGCTCTACTTAGAACCTTAAGATCCAATAGTGCAAAATGCAAATTCTTGCAATTTTTTAAACTGGTCTTAAGATTTTGATCAGGAGTGTATAATGCCTTTTGAATTTTTACAATATTTAATATTCATTGATTTTAAAAGGTTCAACCATACATCATATACAATACATATTATATGCATACATTTAAAAAAATCATTGGGTCTTCCTTTTAAGATCCTATAACTTGAGATTTAAGCATGTGATATTACACTGTAGTCAGAAAGTGAACGCTTTCATCTTCCAAATCCTTTTTTGAATATGTTTAGTTCTGCAGAAATAATCCTAAGGGGTTTTTGTTTAAACCAAACTGGGGTGGCTGTTATTTTTTAGACTTGTTCACAGCAGCTTCCTGTTTATAGGTTGTTTTCCAGTGTATGAGACTCAATCATCATTTTACTACTGTTTAATGCAGTTATTTACTGTCCATCCTGTCCTGTGTAAACAAACTATTTTTGTTTTATGCTCCGTGTCCACGTATTTCAATATGAAGTCTATGGAATGTTTGACTTCACCTCCAGACATTAGAGCTCCTACCAACATACATCCTTACTTTTGGTTCTGCTTACTGTTTCCTAATTCATCTGTGTCTATTTCCCCAGCTAGAAATGTTAAATAAAAAGCTGCTAATCACTAAGGCCATTGTCATAAAACATTATATGTAATGACAATGTAATGCATTTTCAACCTTCATAATATTTTGTGTGTTTTTTTTCAGACCCCATTGTGAAGGACCAGGGCAGAGGAGCCGCTCCTGCTGGAATGGCTGCTAGCTCCACCCCTGTCAGCTCCTCTAGCATGATGGCAGGTAAGCTGGCTTTCCTGAAGCCTTTATTGGTCACTTTTGGCATTAGATTGTGTATCAGAGATCCAGTTTATATGTTTTGTACATTTGTTACAGCAGAACAATGCACAACTGTATTATGCAAACATGGGCTTTCAGATCAGTTTGATCAATGATGGTCATATAGACTCCTTTCACATTCATCTTTGTACCAGACATGAGCCAGTTTGTCATTGTTTTCACACATCCTTAAAGTGTCTTTTAAAGTGATAAAATACAGCACTGAAAATGTGAACGTCTTGCACCCCAAAACACAATCTTTGCAATAAATGTTTGTTTTAGTAAAAGCACAATACATCATTAGATAAAATGCAGTAAAAAAAGTCAACAATCCTGGATACCTGTGTGTGACTTTATTTTTTCACCTGCAGGCATCACCTCCATGGCAGCCAGCACACAGCCCATAGCCAACATTGCAGCTGGCTCTCCTGTCATCTCTGCCCCAAACACGCTGGCTACACAAGTACCCACAGCCACGGGAGCCCAACCCTGAATATCTCTTTCCATTGCTCCCTCTTTTTCTTTTTCTTCATGTCTTTCTCTGTATTTCTTTTCTCTGTACCTCTCTCTCTCTTTCACTCTCATTCTCACCCTTTCCTCCTCTTTATTTTTGTTCCTTTGGCAGTGTGGACAGAGCCGCTGACTTTGTTTTTGTTATGTTGACAGTAACACAAAACTAATGCTAAGTTACTATTTTTTTCTCTTCAGTTCTGTTGTATGGGGACATGGACTCCCATTATCTTTTAGCACCTGCCTGGGCGAGTTATATGGGTGCAGTTTCTCTTCTCACCGTGACTGTCTAGAAACACACAAACACATGTAGACCTGAAGAAGGAAAATAAAATTTATTTTATATGTCCCTCAAATATTCTTGTGCTTGAAAACCAGTTCTTTGACCTACCTGTTCCCTTTCAGTTGTGCTTTTTTTGTGGAGGGGGAGACTCAGCATTTTATTGCTTCACCTTTGGGTGTTATTACACTGTGAAACTTGATTACAGACTTCACACAACCTGAGCGGGATGCAGACTTGTTTGCTGTTGGCTGGGTTAATGGTCGTACCCGTTCTGCTGTACCATACTGGATCTTCAGTTGTGCTGTTCATGTGGACTTTGACTTTCTTGGAGTTCTCGGGGGCCAAATTCAATCAAAACTGCTAAAACATTACTCGCTGATCAGTAAATAGATGCCGTTTTGTTGTTGCTTTCTTGATTATCTGGAGAATTGAGCAGTTTCGATTGCATTTGGCTGTGGACTTTATATAGATACTCTAGTTACTTTTAAGACATGTGGCCAATGCTGAGTACCACAGGGTCATTAGTATGCCAATTTGTGTTACAGAACTGATTTTTTTTCTAATTTTTTAAGTGAAGATTCTGACATGTTTAATATCATGAAGAATTTTTGTAATTTTTTTTCTCCTTGATAGATTATCCAGTGAAAATGTTTCTCAACTTCATGATTAAACAGGCAAAATCTCTTTAGCACAGCATGTTGTTTTTACTCTGATGAGACTGACTGAAGATTGACGTTTAATTTTTTTTTTTCACTCCCAAAATTATTGCTTGTATAAGCAAATCTTCTTTTAGTATCTTAATTTAATTGTTACCAAATGGTTATTTCTTTTGGTCTTGTCTCAGTGAAGTTAATGGTGTGTTGAGTAGTATGTAAGGAGACTGAAAACACCCACTGCCTGTATCAAGTGTGGATAGTTAAAATCTATTAAAATTACATTGTGTATTGTAAATTAAATCATATAAAGTTTGCAATAGATGTTTTGCAGCTACTTTCTTGTTTGATGAGAAAACATTGTTAAATTGATTTTGCTGTAAATGCAGTGCAGCCTTTTTCCTTTTTGTTTTTGTTTTTGAAGATAGTGGATGGCATGTCAAGCCAAGTGAAAGACAAGGCTACCTCACATTTATGATACTCAATAAAAAGGTTACCAACTCTCAACTGCTCAGTGAGGTTTAAGCAGTAGAATAGTAGGGGAAAATGTTTTTAATTTTTGTCTATTTTATGTTCTGTTCATTTAAAAGCACCCATTTAAGATGCTGTCAAGTAGATGTCCTTTGGTTCTGCATAAGCCCTTTGCTCAGTGTCTGTTGTTGCTAACAGTGATTGGTTTCCTGTTATATGATCTGATAATGAGGTCTTACTTAATTATTCTGTAAAGCAGAAACCTGCCTCAGTCTAGTTCCAGACAACACATTTACTCGAACACAAATCTTAGAAGATGGACATTATGAATATTTTTATTCTTTATATGAAATATACATCTGTACTGGAATTGTAGGTCAATATCTATTTTTATATGTATGTGTGTCCTAACATCTTCAATTGTATTTTTCAAGATGTTACAAACAAGACCTTGATTAGCTTTATGGAGAAACACATTTAAAGAGTTCACAAAGACAGATGTCCAAATGTGGAACCAGACATTTTTCTAAGTCATTTTGGGCAATTTTCTTTGGTCAAGTCGTCTTTAGATTTATAAACTGTAAATGTTGTTTCAGTGATGTCAAACTGAAAAATGCAAAAAAAAAATGTTTTTTTTTGCGAATGACATTTATTTGTCAAAGGAAAAACAGCTTTGATCTTGATCTGTTTTACTTTGTTAGTGTATCTAAACCCATTAATCTAACTTAAATATGATTCCTGTATTGTGCTCGTACAAAACATCTGTTGTATTTAAGCTTGTCTGGTCCCAGATTCTGCTAATCATCTATAGCAGAAGTGAATATGACTCTGGTTTATATGTGAGCTATGTAATAGACATAATGTTGTAGTGTTATAGTGTAAGTTGGGAAATGCTGGCTATAGGAAAGAGAATGGGAGCTCATTTTTCTTTAAATGGCCAAAAACTTTTTTGGGACCAGGGCTACATATGCAAATCCATTAGCAGAGAAAGTACAAAACAAGTGTTTTACTGCCCTCTAATGGTGACTTGCACATAGTGATGTACATGCTGTGGGGTTTCAGTGAGACTTTTAGCTGGTTTTGATTTTATGCAGTTATGTGACATTAGACATATAAAGAAAATCACTGACTGCTTTATCTGAATGTGCTGAATGATTAACAGCACTGCCGTTACGGTAACTAGATGTGGATTAATAACATTGTAATGCTATATTCTCTGCTTTAACATCAAATGCACTTTAGTAATGATCTCGTGTTTTATCTACAGTGGCACATGAAAAATTAGACTACAGTATAGTGAAAAAGTCCCAGATTAATTAAAAACGGTAAACTCATTTTATATTAGACACACGTCAAGTGATATTTAAGCCTTTGTTGTTTTAATGTTGATCAGTTTGACTTGTGAAAATCAGAAATCCAGGATCTCGGATTAGAATTTCATTTATAGTTCTTCGGTCCAGATTTCAATATTAGAGTGTAAAATAGTTTACTTTCATGATTTAAAGGTTAATAGGGATGGTTAAGCAAATATGCTCTGTAGTGGTGCTGATAGATGTGCACTGGATAAATAACAAAGGCTTTGTACAAACTAAAGCATAGAAATAAAAAACAGGCTTGTAAATATTTGATTCTAAGTAGAAATTCTTTAGATTTAGTTTCTTATTAAGTTGGCAACAAAAAACACTTGATGCATTGAGTGCTTCATCACAGTGGCTATCAGGATATATTGATATATAATAAATCTGTTATACAACCCCACATAAAGAAAGTTGGGACAGTGTGGAAAATTTCATGTTTTGTTTTTTGGTGGTTCCTTTTGTCTGATCTGGATCACAACGCATCCATTTATTAAAAAAATAAAATAAATAATAATCTGGAATACTGATGGTTCTGACAACAGTACATGTTTCCACGGTGTGATGGTCCAGATATGTCTGAGCTCAGAGAAGTGGACTTATTTACACAGTAAAGGTTTAAGAGGTGTTAAAGAATATAACTCTGTACTGGAAGTGAATGATAAAAGTTTACTAAAGTCATCTCTAGTCCATGTGGTCCTATTATAACACTTAGTATTTTCCATACCATCACTTTGTGGCTTGGGGTTGTATATTAATGTAAATGAAATATTTGAACAGTTGAAATAGGTCGACACTGCTGCTTCGTCCGTAGTTGTGTGCTGTCTTTGTTTCTGTAATGAGTGGATGTGTTGTCCACTCGTCTTTTCACTAAAGGTCTAAATCAGCTCATTGACTCAGACTCTGAGAGGAAGTGCCACAGGGCGAGTTCTCTCATGTAGCTCATACAAAGCTCATTTAAAATGGACTGAATGCAGCCTTTTGTTACTGATGATGTATTCATGTGCTCTAACCTGGCTGAAAATCAAACAATCCTGTTTTTTCCCGCATTGATATTTCACCAGGTAGTCAAACAACCAAGTTTTAATTTGATTACGTCATTCACACAATGTGGATCAGTTTCCTTCTAGAATCATAAGGTCTAGACTAAAAGCTTTCATTCATTTTGATTAGGAAGGGATGTTTCGTAAATGTTAGTCGAAACCAAACTAGCTATATAAAAGTTGTTAAACCAAAAGTAGCTATATAAAAGTTAGTTAAACTAAAAGTAGCTATATAAAAGTTAGTTAAACCAAACTACCTATATAAAAGTTGTTAAACCAAACTAGCTATATAAACGTTAGTTAAACCAAACTAGCTATATAAAAGTTGTTAAACCAAAAGTAGCTATATAAAAGTTAAACCAAACTAGCTATATAAACGTTAATTAAACCAAACTAGCTATATAAACGTTAATTAAACCAAAAGTAGCTATATAAACGTTAGTTAAACCAAACTAGCTATATAAAAGTTAGTTAAACCAAACTAGCTATATAAAAGTTAGTTAAATCTAACTATAAACAGGGCAAAAAAAATCTGTTGTTGATAAAAGTGGGCCATATGCCAAAATGCCATATTGCTATAATATTAAGCTCAGAAAAGCATATTATGACAAACTGATTTGATTATAATTTATCGTGATAATAAATACTGCCATATTGCCCAGCTGTAGTTGATGATAAATAAAATTAAATTAAGTAAATACAACACATATTCATGTTGGTTCCTTAATAATGTATCAATATGTACATTAATATAATGTCTTCAAATTTGTAAATATAATAAGGTTTTAAGTGAAGCGAAGGCTGTTAATTTTAGTCAAACCTTTTTCCTGTCTTGAACAAAAGCCTTTAGAAGTGAATCAATGTCTTTCTCAGAGCACCCGATCTGTTCTCCGGTAATACTGTTGTTCTATTCAGACCTGTTTACAGCTCAGTGATCAGCACAGGTATAAAAACACCTGGTCTGAATGAGTCCTGATCACTACCTGTCTGGGGATTCAAGATGAGACGGTGAGTAACTCGACTGCTTTTTCATTTTTTCTTCTTTCAGGAAACATTTTTCATCATGTCTACAATTACACTTTAGCCTTTGTGCACATTTAAATGTATTTTAAATGTTGCTCTCCTGTTGTTTTAGTTCACAATTTTAACGTCTCAGATTGTAGCTGTTTTTTTCATATATATATATATATATATATATATATATATATATATATATATATATATATATATATATATACAGTGCTGCTTAGGACACAGTGCTAGCAAAGGTTGAGGAAAAGCATTAGTTTTTCATGTTTTTAAATAGACATAAATTCACACCAAAAATGTTCTACATGTACATAAATATTTAAACAACTACATTTTATTGTTTACTTACATAATTTATTGGAATTTATTTACTAAAACTGCATTTTTTGCATTTGTTGCCTCAAGGCAACATTGTTCAGTGATACTTTTTTTTGGTAGAATGCTGTTCTTTAAGTCTGGAGGTTGACTAGGCCCATTTAAAATCTTCTACGTCTTGCCGAATGAACTCCTGTGTAGTTTTGGGTCATCATCTTGCTGCATGATGAAGGATCTCCCAATTAGTTTGGCTGCATCCTTAAATTGACAAATGTTTCTGTGCACTTCTGAGTTCACTGTAATGCTGCAATCAAGTGTGACATCATCAATGAAGAAGCCAAGCAAGACACTACCTCCACTGTGTTTCACAGATGAGCTTGTATGTTTGGGATCATGAGCAGATCCTCTCTCCAAACTTTAACCTTTTCATCACATCAGTAAAGGTTCAACTTTGTCTCATCAGTCCATAAAGCTTTGTCCCAGAATTTCTGAGGCTTGTCTCTATACTTCTTGGCAAATTCCAGCCTGGCCTTTGTATTCCTCTTGCTAATTAGTGGTTTTATTTCTGGTAAAGCCACTGTGCTTTTGTTCATGAAGTCTTCCGTGAACGGTAGATTGTGATACCTTCATTCCTGCCCTCTGGAGGTTGTTGCTGAAGTCACTAACAGTTGTTTTAGGGTTTTTCTTTACAGCACTTACAATTATCATCAACTGCTGCTGTTTCCTTGGTCTACCTGTTCAACATCTGTCACTTAGTGCACCAGTGAAGACTTTCATCTTCCAAATGGTTGTGCTGTGGCCAATATTTGTGCAAAGACTGATTGATATTCCATCTTCTCTCCGCTTCACAGTTGCTTGTTTTTCACCCCTAGACAGCTCTCTGGTTAACATGTTGGTTACTCCTCCAAGTATAAATACACAGTCTGCACAGAAGAAACTCAAATCTGAAACTGAGTGAAGACACTCAGCTATTTATTCTTTGAATAATCAATGTAACAGGACACACCTGGGCCACAAAATGCATATCAGTCACATGTTCTATACATTTGCTCACAATAAACATGTCTGGGTTCAGACAAGAGGTGCTGTCTTTTGAACTGTGATGCCGATGTAAACACCTGGAAATAAAAGCTGAAATGTTGATCTTTTGTCTTATAGCCTCTTCATGTGTTAATGTCAAACCCAAATGTTAAAGGAATTGGCCTCACTGTTCCAGAACTTTTGGAGGGGAGTGTATTACTTTGATGTGATTGACACATTTCTGGTAGAAGCTTGTTATAATGAAACATTCTGATGTATAAATTGTGTGTTTTTATACTATTTGCAGTATTACAGAGTGTTACAGAAATCCTTGGTATTTTAGCTATGGAAGGGTCGTTTCAGATTTTATGACTGATACATCATCAGGGACCAGCAATCTTCCAAAAATATTGTGAAATATTTTTTTCCTAAAACAAAAAAATTCATACCATAGGGTTAATGTGACTTCAGCATTAGTGTTGCTTTGATCACACACAAAACATTTTATTCAGGGGACCCCCCTGAGTGGCTCAGCGGGCAAAGACGCTACCACTATGACCCGAGGGTCACAAGTTCAAATCCTGGTCATGCTGTTTGCCATCAACAGCCGGGGCCCACAGAGAGCAAAAATTGGCAGTGCTCTCTATGGGCAGGTAGATGGTGCTCTCTCTCGCCCCATCACTCTCTCATTGCAATGTCCACTGTCTCAGGCGTCTACTGATTGGTCCAATCAGAGCTGGGGACCCTGTGTGCCTTCCTCTCAGTGTGACATTTATAACACGTTATATATACATAAAAACATTTATTCACAAATAGATTTAACCTGAATTTTTTTTGTCAATAGCAAATATTTTTATAAGCTTTTGATAAACTTTAATCCCATTTTCCATCAGTGCATAAAGATTTGTACCAAATATAGAATTAAAATACATGGTTATGTTTTTTCACATCATTTTTGACTAAATGTTTTGTTTATTTTGGTGCGTGTAGTTGAGTTCTAAGTGTGTAAATGATCATGTTGTGTTAATTGTAAAGTGTCCTTGGTATTAGAAAGGCTCTATAACAGTGTACATTTCATTCATTCATTCATTATTAGTGTTGTTGCCTTTTGCCATTTCAAAGCAAAATATCTCAAAGCAAAGTGTCCCTGAAAGGTTTTTAATTGTAACCTTTTAATGTTGTTAAATGGACCATATTGATGCATCAATTTTAAATATTTAACATCGTCTCATACTTTCTCCTGTGGTTTAGATCAGTCTGTTTCCTGTCTGTCCTGCTGTTCTTTGTGTTTATAACGGCAGTGAATTCTGCAGCTGTGAAAGGTAATCAGATCTCAGTCCAAAGATTCTTCAGTTGAGTTTAACACAGGTTGTGCATTTGAATGTGTATTTTTTGATCTGGTGACATTCTTTAACGAGCACTGTGACTCCTGTTTCAGAATTTCATTACATTGAACATTGTAGTGTTTGTAGTCTGCGGACTTTTTATTTGATAATTGATTAATAATCACATGGAGTTGTGTCTTTTTGGCTGTTTCTAAATAAAATACTCATTGTGATTATTTTCTGTTTTTATTATTTAGGCCTGAATGAAGATTTTCTGCACTTCCTGAACGGTGGGTGTCTTATTTTGTTCTGAGTGTTTGTGTATAAGGGTGAAACTTGTTACACTACTGCTCAAAAGTCTGGGATCACACACAAATCTAACGATTTCTATGACAACACTTACATCTCTCTTTGTTTTTGTAGCCATTTGGAGATTATGATAAACACAACTTCTGCAGCTCCATATACTCAGTCTTCTGTGAAGGATGAGGCAGGACAATATCACGGCTTTTTAACTCAGATTCAGTGTCTCTCACAAGTTGTTGAGTAGTTAGTACAGCTGTTTGCTGTCCAACAGAAGTTAAGCACATACTTTGTGAAAGGTATGATGGGATACCGGACTAGCATAGATTTGTGCAGTAGTGCTGTAGCACTTATTTCATTAAGGTTAAACAAGATAAACTTTCCTTTTAAAGACACAGTCTTGTCTGAGGCTTGTGCACAAGCAGTGCCCATGCCCCCCCCCCTCCTGTTTTTAAATATAAATTTTTACTCCTCAAGGGCCCTAACCCCACTTGGGGCCCTGGTAACTCAGTCCCACTCCCCCCTCCCCCCACTACGACTCCACTGAATTGCTTGGACACACAGGGGTTAGACAATGAAAGTGAAACAGCTGTCATGTTAGTG
>BRDA01014265.1:0-18569 GCA_036984385.1 Crenuchus spilurus | reverse complement strand
AAATATTAGATGTTGGCACCTCCACATCATTACATTCAGTTTTTATTCACAATTTGTTTAGTGTCCCAACTTTTTTGGAATCCGGTTTGTATGATGATTTGATAGCGTGTAACAGTACTGTTCTTGGACAAACCAATCAAGTAAAAGGAATTTAAAAAATGTGTTACATATATCTGTTGATTTCTTGATTTATGAAAGTCCTCTTGCACTGCTCTGTAACTGAACATGTCATAATGCCTTAAGTACATTTAGCCAAACTACAACTTGTCTGTCTTCCAACTTTGGTGAAAAGAATGCTTCATTTGACTAAGTATAACATATTCACAGCCAAGAGCCAACTATGCCATGAGCAGAAAAAAATAAGGCACTGAAGATCAGAGATTGGTTATGGGGAGAGGCAATGCAACCACAATGGCTTTCTATAGCCTTCAGATTGAAACATCTTATTGAAGTCTGGGACAATGCCTTAATATAAGAGTAAATATTCATATATCAAAAAATTACTATTTTGTGAAAACTTTGTGTTCATAATCTAATTCTAAAAGGTAAACTGTTGAACATTTTTATTCTTTAGACTTAAAGTGATGTCTTTCAAGCATTTTTAAAAAATTATTTAAATGTTTATTATGTATTTGAATTTGATCAGTACAACTTATAGTTCATATAGTAATGTATAATAACAGCATGACTAGCATATCTTTTGGTAGTAGTTTTGACACTGTCAGCAAGCTTGTAAGCAGATGAAATCTCTAAGTGCTCTAAAATCTCCTGGTAGATGCTGTGTTGACTTTAGACTTGAAAAAACACAGTGGATCAACACCAGCAGATGACATGTCACCTTAAACCATCGCAGAAACTTCACACTGGACTTCAGACACCTTGGATTCTGTGTCTCTCCACTCTTCCACTAGACTCTAGGAGTTTGATTTACAAATGAAATGTTAAATTAACTTTCATCAGAAAAGATGACTTTGGACCACTGAGTAACATTTCAGTTATTTTTTTCCTAACACCAGGTAAAACATTTCTGATGTCTCTGTTCAGGAGAGGCTTAATATTAGGAGTGTGGCAGTTGTAGCTCTGAGAGATACACAGTACAGAATAGTAGAATAGTAATTTATTCAAACTTGCAATACAATATTTAATATAATTTTAAAAATATATATTGATTTTTGATCAAGTTTAAAATATGTCACTTTACATCATGTAATGAATATAAAATCACAGTTTACCTTTTTGAATTAAATTATGAACACAAACTATATATATATATATATATATATATGACTATTAGGAAACTAGGAAAAATGGCAGAATGTGGTGCTCATTAGCATGAACTATGCTTTAATTTGCTCATCTCAGAGATGCATTTGATGATTTTAGGAGGTTGAAATCACTTGTTGCACAACTTACTTTCTCCACATCACGTTGCCCTTTTCATCTACCTCTGGGGGAACCACAGTTGCTACTTTCCATGTGAAAAGTTTTTAAAACAAAATAGAATGAAAATACAAAATATGTCAATGCTATAAAAATAAAGAAAAATATAAAATGAGAAATTACTAAGACGAAGACTTGCTGTCATAGAACAACTGTTCCTTCCATCTATCCAGCACGGGATTAGTAAAGTATCTATCTATCCATCCATCATCTTCCACTTATCCATGTCCGGGTTGCGAGCCCAAGCAAAGAAGACCAGGCGTACCTCTCCTCAGGCACCTCTCCCAGCTCATATGGAAGGATTCCAAGGTGTTCCCAGGCCAGCTGAGAGATATAATCTCTCCAGTATGTCCTTGGTCTTCCCCGGGGTCTCCTCCCAACTGGACATGCCCGGAACACCTCACCCGGTAAGCATCTGTACCAGGTGCCTGAACCAGCTCAACTAGCTCCTTTCAACATAGAGGAGCAGTGGCGCTACTCTGAACCCTTCCCGGATGTCCA
The DNA here is from genome assembly GCA_036984385.1 of Crenuchus spilurus. Lineage (NCBI taxonomy): Eukaryota > Metazoa > Chordata > Actinopteri > Characiformes > Crenuchidae > Crenuchus > Crenuchus spilurus. The sequence goes on along the minus strand of BRDA01014265.1, from coordinate 16,628 downwards.
AACTCTTTACCCTATTTCTAAGGGAGAGCCCAGACACCTTACGAAGAAAGCTCATTTCAGCCGCTTGTATTTGCAATCTCATTCTTTCGGTCATTACCCAAAGCTCATGACCATAAGTCAGGGTTGGAACGTAAATTGTCTATTAAATAGAGAGCTTTGCCTTCAGAGTCAACTCTCTCTTCACCAAGACAGATCAGCACAGAGCCCGCATCACTGTGGATGCCTAACCAATCCGCCTGTCTATCTCCTGCTCCCTCTTACCCTCACTTGTGAACAAGACCCCAAGATACTTAAACTCCTCCACTTGAGGCAAAGACATCATCCCAACCTGGAGACAGCAATCCACCTTTTACACCTGAGTACCATGGTCTCGGATTTGGAGGTACTGATTCTCAACCCAGCCGCTTCACACTCAGCTGCAAACTGGTCCAGTGAGAAATGGAGGTCCTGGTCTGATGAAGCCAGCAGAACCACATCTGCAAAAAGCAGATATGGAATCCTGAGGTCCCCAAACTGGAGAAATTCCTCCACTTGGTTACGCTGAGAAATTCTGTCCATAAAAATTATGAATAGAAGTGGTGACAAAGGGCAGCCCTGGTAGAGTCCAACCTCAACTAGAAACCAGTCTGACTTACTGCTAGCAATGCAGACCAAGCTCCTGCTTCACTTGTATAGGGACTGGAAAGCCCTAAGCAAAGAGCCCAGTACCCCATACTCAGAGTACCCCCCACAGGATATCCCAAGGGACATGGTCGAATGCCTTCTCCAAATCCACAAAACACATGTAGATTGGTTGAGCAAACTCCCATGAACCCTCTAGGATCCTATCAAGGGTAAAGAGCTGGTCCCATGTTCCATGACTAACACGGAAACCAGAGCCCAAGCTGTGCATTGAGGTGAGCTCGGCTACATCTAGGCATTTTCTCTCCACTTCATGCACCAGCTCAGGCTCCTTTCCTGCCAGAGAGATTATGTTCCATTTCCCAAAAAGCTAGCTTCAGTATGGGTACCCCATGGGTAGAGGTCTGGCCACCAGGTGCTTGCCAAGGAGCCCCTCCCCCAGTCCTGGCTCCAGGGTGGGGCCCCGGTAACCCTATTCCAGGCAAGGGAAACAGTGTCTTGATGTTTTATATTTTTCATGGTGGTCTTTTTGGATCACTTTTTGCCTGGCCTGTCACCAAGGTCCAATTTGTCATGGACGACCCTACCAGGGGCTACTGCCCCAGACAACATAGCTCCAAGGATCATGCAGGCACATAAACCCCTCCGCCATGATAAGGTAATGATCCAAGGAGGGATAGAACAACTGTTCTGACAGATAATTCAAACATTTCATAAACATTCCTACTTATTTTCTCCCCAGAACTGGAGCAAATCTACCTTTGGTAAGGAAATAACATCAGGAACCTCACGTGAACGTTTTTCTAAAATCCCATCAGTGGAGCATCCGATCTACAGTCCTGTGAGTAAGTTTTTAAAAATGAAACAGTTAATGGCATTTTTCAAGCATTATTACACCTACAATATTGTGATCAACACAGAGTATACCCTATGAGAAAGTAATCCATGGAGGGCTGAGATCTGGACTGGCTTTGTTCTTCCGAGGTGTTGTTCCTTCAGATTGTAAAAGGTATGATGTCCTAGAATTAGTCACAAAAAATGTGCAAAGAAAACTTTACTGTAAATAGTGATACAGTATATGGTTTATTTACTGGAACCTTTACAGGCATAAATATTAAATCAATTTATTTCTTTATTTATTTATTGGGTGGGGGGGTTCAAATACTTGCTGCTTGTAGGTTTTCCATCAATCTGAAGACTGGGATAAACAGTGGTGATGACATCGCATTTCAATTCAACCCTCGCCCTGAAAGTGCCTCTGTGGTTTGCAATACCTTCAGAAATGGGTCATGGGAGAAGGGAGAAGAGATCTCAGAGAGTCCATTTCTCAAAGGAGGAGCCTTTGATATAGTCATAGCTGTTAATGAACAGCTCTATGAGGTATGATGTTGAAGAATTGAAATGAGTGGTATAACAAATTCAGTAAAATAAAGCAATGCCAGTATAGAGAAGGAAAAAGAGGCTCAGCCACCTCAGACATTTCCTTGACCAACACAGGTGTTAACCTGGCTAATATTTTATTATCAGACCTAAAATCCAAACAACAATATTATATATATATATATATTAATCACTGTTCCATATCAAATCTCAGAAAATTTTGCATGGTAACCATAATAACCATGGTAAATATTATTTGACTGTGAACTTGCAGTAGAGTACCAACAACAGTCAATAATAAATTGATAATTTTGTGATTTGTAGATTATTTCTCATGTTTTCTTTACATACATAAATACTAGGGGTGTGTATCTGTCCAATAAATGACGATCTGATATGTATCTAGATTCATGCGGTACGATACAATTCAGAAACGATTTATTTTAAATTGGACCGATTCGATTCGGTTCGATTCGATTGAGGAGGATTTCGATACGATTCGGTTCAATATAGTAGGGTAGGAAATAATACGAGTTACTTGTTTAAAATAGATAATTTTACATTGATTCAACATAAGTTAATACTAAAAATGTGTTTTTGCTTTCAGATAGATTAATGAAATACTAGAGAACTTTTGTAAAGTTGTATTTGACATGTGAAACAGTAAAATACTGTCGCGTTGGGATGTGGTACCGGGGCTCCAATGTTTTAAACAAGTCCCCAAAGCCCTCATTCTCCACCACTCAGTATGGTCTTAAGTCTTTGACAATGAACCGGGTTATTGAAGCCGTTATTACTTTGGCTCTACCTGAGTTGTGGTCGAGTTTTGGCTGGAAGACGTCCTGGTTTTCTGTGTTTGTCCTGCTGTGTCTTTGGGCTAACGGTGCTAGTGTCCTCATCACCATTTTCCTCATGTCATCTCACCAAATGTTCTCCGTTCTTCATTTAAAGACCAAACTTCTTCTAAACTTTAGATTATAAGCTCGGTGGTGCGTTGTACAGTATATATGTTTGTCTTTCAAACATGACTGTAATGAGTATTGCGACAGTTCATGAGAGAAAGAGAGCGAGAGAGAGAGAGAGAGAGAGAAAGGAGAGGGAGGGAGGGTGAGAGAGAGAGCACAGCAGAAGCACACGATTGACAGCTATGTAATCGGGCCATCAGCCGGTTCACTTTACAAATATACCGATTCAGGGGTCCATGTACCGATGCACTCACATCGTTTAAGTCAAAATCGGTCTTCCGATTCAAATTGGTTATTTTTTACACCCCTAATAAATACACAAAATGCCTAAATATGTAGCAACCATGTCATAGGTGGGATGTTGCCTTACGCATCATCTTACACACCAGTTAGCTATGAGTATTACTTGTTCATGTTTCCATGATTAAATCTGTTTAACAATGCCTTGAAAATTTAATATATTTAGGTCCTCTTTGACTGGTTACTTTACAGATATTATAGATATGAACTGAAGACTGGTGAACTGATGTTGTTGGATCACACAGGTCCCACCATTATAAAGCCTTGTATTTATTTTTGTCAGTATTAATGGCACTTGTATGGTCTATTTCATTCAGTTTCCTTTCCGTTGATGATATTTCACTAATATCACTTGTTGTTGGACAAGGAAAAATCAAATCCACCAAACAAAGTAAGTAAACACTTACAATATGTGTTTTCTTTAATTCATCAGGTGATTGTGAATGGCTATGATTACTGTACATACAAGCACTTCATTCCACTGAGCAGTGTTTGTGTACTATGGATTGATGGAGATGTCTTCATAAGCACCTTCAACATAATTGAAGTAAGTCATCTTAGCAATTGCTTAACATCCTTTCAGAATAAAAGTTGTTTTACTTTCCATGAATTGTTTTTAAGTGTTTGAATAAAATGGCCTACAGTTTCCTTTTCTGGCTCAAATACTGTATGTATGTGCATGATCATTTAAAGTCAGACTGCAAGGACATATAAAATAAAAGGACATTTAAAATAACTTAGAAAAGCCAATTAAATGACAACAGATGTGACCAAAAAAGTGTCAGCATCACAAGTTTTATAAATCCATTTTCTATAATACTGGCTATTTTTAAAAACCCTTTGTTCAGCGGCTATAACAATTAACAATACATTTTTCTCTTCGCTAGATTGACAAGGTCAATATGATGATTACCTATCCTATAGGTATTTGAGGACACTGATCATCTGCAACACTGAGAAGATTTTCAAAAGAATTGTTGTATGTTGTGTTGTAATCAGTTATTATAATATCAACAACATATAATGGTCATATATGTTCCACTTTGAAATGATCAGTGACTTAATTTTCACCTTAAACATTCTTTAATGGAGGTTCTGCTTGAAAGCTACAAGCCACCTATGCTGAAACGTTGGCTGCATTATTTTATCAGGGAATGTTTCTAATAAACCCAGAGCAAATAAACTCAGCATTATCTTTGCTCATTTTCTATGAACCCAGATAATGCTCTCCTAGGTAATGCAAGCAGAAAATTAACTGCCCAGACAAAAGTAAACTGATATGTCTTTTAAAAAGCATCCACTGCTTCATTTTGCCTTTTGCAGCATATTTGATATCTATCACTTTTATTTTATATTTCTACTCAAACAACATGTAGTCAGCATTATCCTCATTTATGTTACCCAGATATCCTTATAATATATAACCAAATATCTAATGCATGTACTGGTGAATTGTTATGAACTGTATAATCAACAATAATCACATGTATTCATTTTCATTCAACTTTTTCTTATTTAACTCAAATTAATATTCTCTCAAAAGGTGTTTTCTGGAATGCACTTGTTTATCAGTCTGTTGCAGGTGACTTTGTGAGCCCACCAACGCAAGGCCCCTAAAAAAATGTGTTGGTTCCAGAGCCTAAAAAGGGTTTAACAGCCAATAAGAGAATAAACAGTCTTGGCTTTTATGTCTGACAATTAATTGCAGGTGGGAGGGGCCTGTTCACCAAATTTGTATTTCTGGTCATTGTAATGAACACATCATATACCAAAGAGAAGCTACAGTATATTTGTTTTCTAATATTAAATAATGTGTGACACTTATATTACACCTACTTTGTCATGTATTTAACCTGCTGTAGAGCTTGTTTGTTAAGGCCAAGATTCTGATTAATATTTGTCTGCTGCCTGGATGGTTTTTATTAATAAACTATATTGCTTTCAGGAGAGTACTCAAGACTCAGGTTTCTTAATTGTAGTCTTTTCTTCAGATAATTGCTTTTATAATGCTAAATACCAAAAGTAGCACATACGCAGCAGTCAAAAATCGTTTTGTTCAAACATTTGCCTGAAAATTATAGTAATGGTGTGATATTTGCATATTATCTGGTTCATTTAATTGTCTATTTGGTAAGAACAAAGAAAACTGAGGTGTACTTGAGTCCTTCTTTTTAATGTTGTGCCCAAACATCACTACCCTAAATCTACTTTACTCACCATATGAACAGTGAGAAGCTGCCAGACAGATGTTGGTGTGTATGATTCCTTATAGTCAGTCGAGTGAGCTAGAGAGTGTATGATAAGAGGGAGGGATATTAGAACATTCATTTATTCTGTCAATGAACAGTTTTCTAATATTAAAGTGTTGTGTATTGCATACTTTGGATACTTTGACAGTTTGTGTACACAATAGATGAAATGTTTATGGTGTGTTGATTTTCACTTTAACTTTTACTAGAATACTGACCGCATAATTCACAGATTCTCCTTGTGTGAGTAGGTCCAGGCAACAGCACTGAATACTTAAAAATGACCTCGGATCTTTTTTCCCAGATTATACAATAATCATTTATAGGCCTAATCATAAATAAAATAAAAAATGATGTTCTTGAAACTGTCAGGCTAGCCCAAGGAAGAAAAAGATGAGCACAGGTCAAAGGCAAAATGTTTATTAAAGTGAATGAACAGAATATATAAGCAGATAGACAGTGGCTGTAAAGTAGACAATGGCTGTAACTCAGAATAATAAGTATAGTAGTTCTTTTACAAAGATATCCTAGTAACTCTCAGCAAAACAAGTAATAGAAAGAAAAGATCAAAAATGACCTGAGAATGAGAGTGGGCTGCTTGCAGAGTGCAGGGGCTCTAACAAAGATCAGCCAGGAGTGAAGGAGGAAGCATAGATTAAATAATGGTGATACTGATGAAGGGGAATGCCTAACAGGTGTGGAGAGTGTGAGAGAGATGTGACAGAGAACTAAGCATTCTGGGAAGTGTAGTTGTTAAGCTGGGCTGTGTACATAGAGGGAAAGCAAAAGAGCTGGGCTGATGGGAATTGTAGGCAGAGGTGATTGTCTGGGTAATGAACCAATGAGTGAATGAGAGGAGCGAGCTTGAGAGATGTTCACTACACTGGTTTATCTCTTTTTTGAAAATTATTTATATTTGTTTTCACAGTATTCACCTTATATGAAACCTCTGTGCAAGGCCGTCGACAGGGGGGGACAACCGGGTCTGTTGTCCCGGGCCTCAGGCTCAGGGGGGCCCCCTAAAAGAGAAAATTTATTTTGTATTATAATTCTATCATTTTTAATGTAATGTTGAATTGCTTGATTAATCTAAAATTTTGGCCTTAAAATCAACTCAATAAACTAAAAAATATTTATTTTTTGCTTATCTTTATATTTTTCCTTTAACTGCGTAACCCCCCCCCGAAAATTGGTTTGATCCTGAATGGCGGGCGCACAGTAGCGGGAATTTTATATTTCTGTTCCGACGTGATCTAGATTGGTGACATAAAAATGGCTAGTAGGCTGGAGCACAGAAAAGAGAAAAAGAAGAGAGATGAAACTCATAGAGGTGAAAGGAGAATATATAAAGAGGTTTATTATAAGAGAGCATGAAGAGACAGCAGGACTCGACTCCGGTGAGCCCAGAGATGACGGTAAATAAACAACAACCGCTAACGTAGCACCGGTAAATAAACAACAACCGCTAACGTAGCACCGGTAAATAAACAACAACCGCTAATATTGTAGCACCGTAAAGTTTAAGACCCCATACGTTTGATGTAAAGAGGCCTAACTCTTAATCCCTGACTGAAACAGCCCAGAAGAGCAGCACAGGCAAAAAAACGACCAAAATAACAGGGTGAACTGCCAGAGAAGGCAGCGACTCCCAGCCCAGGGGCGTCGCCAGACATATTTTACTGGTGTACATGCCCCAGTATTGATCTGCAGTGCCCCAGTTTAGATTTCACCAGTAAAAAAAAATCAGTTCAGAGTTTTAGGTCTACGTAGAATACACTACAAATGTGCACACAGCTACTTAATATAGTAATTCACTGCAATTCTATTCACTTGACAATACCCACATGGCTACTTAATATGATAATTTATTCACACACAGACACAGAAACAGAGAGACAGAGAGAGAGAGACAGAGAGAGAGACAGAGAGAGAGAGAGAGAGAGAGAGAGAGAGAGAGAGAGAGACGTGACTAAAGGTAACGCAATGTTAGCCCATAACTTGCTGAATACTTATATAATATCATATATTATTTTAATCTTGATTGAGTTAAACATTATTACTCCTGTAGATGGATATCAGAAAGTTTTTGCCCCTGGCTAGGCTACCTCAACCTGTGTCTATGACGTTAATGCTACTTTAGCTAACATTATTCCTTGTAGAAAAACAGCTGAATTAGCATTAGCAGTACAGACAGTGACTTTAGTTAGAAATTTAATGCGATCACTCTACAGTCAGTTTGGTCTCCAAATTCCACTCGGCAGAACCACAATCCTCACCAGATAGTATCCACACTCGTGTTCATCACAGTCAATGTCAGTTCTGCTCACTCTCAAATCAAATCAAAGTTGGGCGCATCATAAGGCACGGACAAGCAAACCCAACTCATTAATTTCTTGGTGAACGATGATCTTGCCTTAAGCCAATCAGCAGAATCCCGTACCAGTGTTCCAAAATAGTTCGTCCTCTTTCCACCCTCATGGAGAGTGCCGCTAGACACCCGACCACCTCTCCCTTCCATCGCGTATCTAGTTGCAAACATTCCATCAGGACAGATAGGTTCCCCCTAACCCAGAGATGATGACAATAGCATTCTGAGACCACTTAATCCAATCCATAATGTTTCTTTTGAAGAGCAGCGCTGAAGAGAGTCTCTAGAGCATTAAAAACGAATAGCAGCTAAAGCAGGGAGATAAGGGAGATAAGGGAGAGGGAGAAAATGCATCCGCCTTCCAAGAGAGGCAAATGAAGAAAAGATGACAAAAAGTGAAGAGAATTCCAGGTGTGTGAGAGAGAGAGAGAGAGAGAGAGAGGTCAGAGCTGTGTCACTACAGAATATAATGTTAGTCACGTCAGTCTTTATTCATTAACTCACAAGCTTTATGGAGTTGTGTGCATTAAAGCCTCAGCCTGAGGACGTTTTTACAGATATTCATGTCTACGAACTTAATTAAGTATCAGCATGAACATTAAATGTTAATATGAGCATTGATGATCGCTAAGCTTTCCAAACGCTGTGAAAATAATTAAAACCGCATGTGAAGAGAAAACCAGAAATAGCGCCTCCTAAGGTCACACGTGTCGACGGTCACAGATTTCGGTGTAGCACTTTTCAATGAAAAGAAAAACAAAATCGAAAATGAGCGCTCGAAATTCGTTTTTCCATTTTTTTGTTTTCTGCACAAAATGGGAAATCGTAAAACGGTTCGTTATCTGATTTTTCGTTTTGGTTCAAAAAACGAAAAACAAAAAACGAGTGGTTTTCTCATTTTTTCGTTTCAAACGGAAAAACGAACTGCCTAAATGTACACGGACCAGACCATCAGTCCGTCTCACAATCCAAACCGAGCTAATGTTTCGCTGAACGTTTTCGCTGTAATTATTTGCGGGAGAATCCCGCACTATTAAGGCTAAAATTGCTGGAATCAAAGAAATAGTGCGCAATCCCGCACTGAAATTCAGGCCCTGATAGCAGTAAAGGTGACTACTTTATAGTGACTACTACTAACGTGCACATTAGCAAAACATGCTAATATTTGTAATATATAATGCTAGTGTGGAGAGGACAAATAAACAGAACTTAAGGTGGTGTCTCGCCGCCGTCTTGATTCGGGGTTGCTTGCGCTTCAGGTGCTGGTGCATGCTAGCGGTCATGCTGCTGTGATAAGAGAGACAGTAATATGTGGCGGCATCCATTACCCTAGTTTTGACAGGTCTATTGGACCAATCAGATCGTGCCACGTCATCATAGCCCCGCCCCTTTGTCTCCGGTAAGTCCCGCCTCTCGACCAATGGCGAGCGTCCATTTTCCGGAAGTTCCTCCTTCAATGTTTTGACCAATGGCAAGGTGTGATAGTTTTGACCAATGTCATGGCTTCCTCCTCCTCCTCCTCCGGGGGTTTTGTAGTAAAACTGTCAATAACATCGGTTCACAGATGGTGTTTGTTAATCAGGCGTATAAGTTTGGTAGTAAAACTGTCAATAACCCCAAAACTTCTTATAGTATCTATTGTGTGCCATGTGTTCGGCAGTAAAACCTGTCAATAACACCGGTTCTCAGGCTTAGATTCTGTTCTTAGGTGACTTTGATCCTAAGGTCCAGCTGTTAAAGCTGTCCATTACAAGCCAAGAGCAGCAGACCCCCTACCCCTCCAACAACACGTGAGAATAGATACACCAATCAGCTAGGAGCTTTCACACTGTCTTGCTGGCAGCTACGGCCATTCACTCATTGTTTCATTCAACAGAAGTTTCCTGAAGTCTCCTGAAGTCAACGCTCAGACGCAGTTTTTTTCCCCTCCCCTGAAAAATATATTGTTAAAACGCTGCACAATTCATATTTTGCAATCTAATAAAAACTTTTGAAGTTTACATCAGGTAAGAACATAATTTGTTTAATGCAACTGTTTTTTAATGTGTTTATGTAACTAACGTTTTACAATTATTAACATATATTTATTTTACTTATTTATTAAGGTCTGTGGATTAATTCTTGGTAAAAAAAAAAGACGATTGGTTAAAACGAATAAAGATTGAATACTTCCTGTAAGTGAGATTATCATCATTATTATTATCATTATTATCATTATTATTGTTGTTAATACATATTTATTTTACTTATTTATTAAGGTCTGTGGATTAATTCTTGGTAAAAAAAGACGATTGGTTAAAAAGAATAAAGATTTAATACTTCCTGTAAGTGAAATTATAATTGACTTATTTTTAAATATACATATAATTTTCATAGGTCTAATTATGATTGTTTTTTTTCCACCTTTAGGTTTCAATCACGCCTCCTCGCAGGGACCATTCTGACAGTAAGATGGTGATTCTCTCAAGACTGTAATTATGGTTTTATTCTCCTTTTACAGAGAACTTAAGCAGTGTATGTCTTAATCAAATGGGGCAGAAGCGTCCCAACCAGGAACTTTTAAGCAATGAAGCTAAGAAGTCTAACAAAAATCATGAATCACAGATTGAAGGTGAAAGTCAGTCAAGATTTCTAAATGATCACAATATGGACACAATTCTGAACTCTGACCTAATAGATGCTGTGAACCAATTTAACAATGAAATTGCAACAAGTCATGAACACGGTTCAAACAATGGAATTGTAATATCTAATGATAACTTAGAAATTAATCAGGAAACTTCACATAACTCATCAATCAGTAAGGACCCAGAACTTTACAATGATTTAGATTCGAACCAAGTTCTAATTACTTTTTCTCCTCTTCCTAACGTTGAAGTAGAGGGTGATCTTACACCTCCATCACCTAGCGTTGTTTCAGAACTAGAACAATTTCTTATGTTTTTTGCTCCTCCAACACCTCATGTTGTTTTTGATCCAAACCTAGATCTAATTACTTTTTCTCCTCCAAGACCTGACCTTAACATTGATGATGACGCTACTCCTACATCATCTATCAATGAAATTCAGGATGTACAAATAGGAGGTGGTTTAGATCCTAATGATCATCTAGGTATCGTTGAAATTCCAGATGTACAAATTAGGTGATGAACTTAGGTTAATTTCTCCCCCACCTAACCTTAACATGGATGATGACGCTTCTCCTACATCATCTAACAATGAGGCTGATACTTCTTCACAACGACCTAACCTTGACATTCAGGATGTTCAAATAGGCAGTGTTTAAGATCCTAATATTATCATTAAACCGACTAGACAGTTTAATACCACAGAAATTAGGAGGAGGATAAACTTTTCCTCACTAGGTAATGTTGACAGTTTTGCTGAATTTTACGAATATGTTCTTGAGATTTTAAATCAAATGCTGATTGTTGCTAATAATGAGGTGGAACCGAGGGATATTGTACATGTTGAAATTGAAGGTGATTCACTCAACATATCATCTCGTGTTCAGGTAAACAACGGGAACATTGACCTCAATTCATTTCTATTGTTGCTTGAAAATGCCACTCAGAGTAAATTTGAAATATTTTCAGATGATACATTACAGCTGGTTATCCAAATTGTACATGCTCCCAAGAGTGGTGGTGGTAACCGTGAAAAAAATACGCGACTCTTCAACACAGAATTTGCTCAGAAAAAGTTGAAACATCTATATGTTTTTCACAACAAAGACAACCTCTGTTTTGCCTTATGCATTTTCCCAATTACTGAACCCTGACAAAAACATCTATCAAGTAGAACAAATAGCGAGACAGCTGCAACACAATGTAGGATTATCAGCAAACGAAACAATTATTTTTTATCAGATTGCACGTTTTGAACAACACTTTAACTGTAAAATCGTAGTGTGGTACCGAAATGTTGACAAAAAGGAATATGCTATTTTTCAGAATACAAAAATAGCCCATGACAAAACCGTACACCTGTTCTTTCATGAAAACCATTATTATGATGTTAAAAATCTGAAGGGTGTGTTAGGTACATCCTACGTCTGTCCGTACTGTTATGAAGGATTTAACAATATGAAACATCACAAATGTGATTTGATGATGACATTTGAGGACATTTATCATCAGTCCCTGGAAAAAAATCATAATTTGCAAAACACTTACAACCTGGACATTACTTTGATGTGGGAGCATACCTGGAATGAGATGAAAAGATCAAACCAGGATATGAAATTGTTTCTGGATCGTTTTGACTTTCCAGAGCGTCTGAAACCACGTGATGCATTGTTTGGAGGTCGAACAAATGCTTTACATCTCCATTATGTAGCTCAACCTGGCGAGAGAATAGATTACTATGATTTCACATCACTGTACCCATATGTCAATAAGACAAAGAGGTACCCCGTGGGTCATCCCACCATCATATTTCGTGATTTTGAACCTTTGGAAAATTATTTCGGGTTCATTAGGTCAAAAGTTCTCCCTCCTAAGGGTTTGTGGGCCCCTGTTCTTCCCTACAAGGTTAAAAGCAAACTCTTATTTCCATTATGTCGAACGTGTGCTGAACAGCGGCTGAAAAGCTGCAAACACACAGATGAGGACAGGGCTCTAACGGGTAGCTGGTGTAGTGTGAAGATGCTGAAAGCCCTCCAGAAGGGTTACAGAGTGTTGAAGGTGTTTGAAATATGGCACTTTCCTAATCAGTTGGATGACTTGTTTGCAGATTACATCAAAATGTTTCTAAAGACAAAACAGCAGAGCTCTGGTTACCCTTCCTGGGTTGTTGATGAGAACAGTAAAAAGCTGTACATTCAAAAGTATGGGGAAAAGGAAGGGATCAAACTTGATGAGTCTAACATAACGGTTAATCCGGCCAAGAGATCTGTAGCAAAATTGGCTTTGAACTCTTTGTGGGGTAAGATGTGTCAGAGATCTGATAGGTCAAACACTTCTCTGATCAAAGAACCTAGCGAGTTTTTACATTACATATTCTCGGATATGTATGATGCAAGTCATTTCTCTTTTCTGAACCAGGATGTGGCGATGGTACAGTGGAGGTACGTAGATGACAGGTGTCTGAAACCGGGTAATGCTAATGTTTTTATCGGAATATTCACCACCACCTATGCCAGACTTGAACTGTACAATCTGATAGAACATTTGCAGCAAAGGTGCTTGTACACAGATACTGACAGCGTCATTTTCAAAAGTAAAGAAGGTGATTGGATGCCACCTCTGAGTGATTACTTAGGTGGTCTTACAAGCGAGCTTGACACTGATGATCAAATAGTACAATTTGTCAGCGGAGGTCCAAAAACCTATGGTTACCGCACTCTCAGAGGTAAAACTATGATGAAAGTTAAGGGTATAACTTTAGACTACACCAATGGTGAAAATGTAAACTTGAAATCCTTGACAGAACTGGTTGATGATTATGTGAATTTCCCTAATGATGCTAGAGAAATAATGACATCGTACAACCAGATTGTACGAAATAAAAGTGGGTTTCACTTAAAAAACAAAGCACTAACGAAAAGATTCAGAGTTGTGTACGACAAACGTGTTCTGTTACCTGATTTTACAACATTACCTTACGGTTATTAATCTTTTATTTTTATTTCTATTTATTATTATTTTTTGTTTTAAAATGATTATACCTACCGAATTTGATGCTAGACTTCAGTTACCTTTTTCTTGCATAGTCTGTGGACCTATCAAAAGAAAAAGTATTAATCAATCCGGAGGATTTCTTCTGCCTTTACTAAGCGTCGCCGTACCTTTTATTAGTAGTTTAATCGCATCTCATCAGAAATAACATGGAAAACGATGTGAAAATGTATTTGGTACCTCAGCAACAACTCGATAAGCTTAAAACCTTGAACGATGTAAAAGAAAACGTTAGAAAGACTGTGGAAAATGATTTGGATGAAACAATGCGTCATATTCTGAACAGGTCTGATGTGATTCCTTATGAAAAGGCCAAACTTTACGCTTCAGCCTTGCAAAGATTCCTAAACATAGTTAAACAAGGAGATGAGGAAACAAGTCAACTAACTCTATCCCTACCCGTTGAATCTGAATGTAAAACAGTGACGGATCATCATTCCTCCTCCTCATCCTCCGAAGATGAAATTGTCAAAGAGGTAATCAGTAATGTTTCCTCAAGCAACAGAAAAAATGCTTCTTACATCATGGATAAAATATCAAAGTCTAGCGACTTGGCTTCATGGAACGATAAAGGGGAATTTATTTTCAAAGGGAAAACCATTAAAGGTTCACACATGATGGATTTGATTAAAAATATCACAGCATCTCATAAAATCTCAGATGATCGGAGACCTTTAGGGTGGACTGAAATGTTAAAAGCTGTAGCGAGTTTAAACATACCATTTTCAACTATTCCTAATCTCGGCATTCAAAGTAAAATATCTGATATTAAAAAATCAAAATCTCCGTATACCTCGTCAAGTTCAATTTCTAAAAGTGATGACTCTGACGCTACCTATGATACGGATGAACCCGTTTTTAAATCTCCTAGTCTCATCACTTCACCTTGGTTACATTTTTAATTATGTATAATGTCTTATTAATGAAATGTGAGAAATAATGATGATACATTGTAATTGTTTAACTTTGTTTTTTTATTTCAATAAACATGTATAAATTTAATCTTATACAGCGTTTGTTAAATCACTTCACACTCAAAATTTTTCACCTGTGTTAACACACTGAACACACTTCACCACATGAGTGTCATTAACCCTAGGGTACATATTTTTAACAAAAGATACAACCATTTTATCATTTCTTTGCAAATCATCGGTGTACATAGACATAGTTTGATTAAAAGAATATCCTCTAGCTCGGTGACATAAAAAGAATACACAATGTTGCCCGCAGTAAACTGATTCAATACTTTGAACTTGCTTGGAGTTGTGTTTTATTTGATAACTTCTTTTTTAAAAAATCATAAATGGATTTAGGAAAGAGTTCAGAATTTGGGGGTTTTCCGAACGAATCAAAACATTCTCCTGATAGCTGATTGTTGAGGTATATTGCCAACCAATGTTCTCCGGGCATGTGACTTGGGTCGGTATTTATGATGAAAAGTGCAGGAAATTGTGTCAAAGTATTCTCCGGTAACTCATCACAGGGAAAAATACCATAGAATATCTTTTTTACAGGAGGACAACTACTCATGAGGTATAAAAGTTCTCTGGTATCCATGATTACTGATAATCAATTAGAATGTTTCTACGGTTGTTGATTTCCAGAATTGAATCAAAACTGGAGTATACGTACAATTAGATTGGCGGTTCTCGGAAGTGGGTTTCGGAATCTGAGTTCCAATCTCATATTACCCGACTTTATTAAGGATAGATGTTGCCCGCATTCATTGTCAGGGGTCAGGTTGAAAGCAAACAGGATGTAGCGTTGCGTGTAGTCTTGATGATTTATGGCCAAGCCTTGGTCTTTAAGATTTTTTCCTGATGCTAAAATCAATGAATGAAATTCACGGACGATGTTACCCACTTGAAAATTAGGTTGAAATGGTTTTGAAGGATACTGCGTTCCATCGACGTAAAGAGCCATAAACTCTGTATCATAATGTTTAAAATTGAAGGGGTTTTTTATCAAAGGCACCACTGAATGCATCATTATCTACCATCCCTATTATAACAGCTTTAGGGAGTGTTCCAAGGAATAAATTCTCTTGACTACATACACGACTGCCAGCTGGTAGACTGAAAGTCTTCATACATACTCTTTCGATCGGATATTTAGCCGTGGCGTTAAGTAGAGCCTGTGCATGTCCCAGTTTGACAGCCGGGGAAACTGATTTTTTTCACAAACAGAGAAGCCGTTAGTAATTTAAGAGTGTAAGTCCCAGCTCCTTCTTTCATTAGACAAAATTCATCCTTACTTCGAACCATTTTAATTTTTAAATCGACAACATTCAACAAAAGTTTTTCTTGAAAAAATATATCGGAGTGAATATGACCGATCAAATCAAATATTTTGCTTTCTTGGCTAAAGGAAGCCCTGGTTTTCAGTCCGTTATTTCGTCCCTGTGGGTCTGTAACAT
The DNA here is from genome assembly GCA_036984385.1 of Crenuchus spilurus. Taxonomy (NCBI): domain Eukaryota; kingdom Metazoa; phylum Chordata; class Actinopteri; order Characiformes; family Crenuchidae; genus Crenuchus; species Crenuchus spilurus. The sequence goes on along the minus strand of BRDA01014265.1, from coordinate 648 downwards.
CAAGTTGTCCGTACGAGTCTTTGTAAAACAGCCCTCTGAAAAATTGTGTCTCCAAAGCATTTTTGCTATAATTTAAAAGTAATTCCATAATAGCCCTGTATGGATAGGTATTACTTGACTGACTGATGAGTCAATTTCCCAACATAACATCTACTTGTGAAAAAAGAGATGCTATAGGATAATTTATCACCCCTACCTTAGCATCATTAGCTAAGTCCGTACCATCAGAATTTGTTATTTTACATCTCAGGTGTAGAAAAGTGTTGTTCAAATCTAGGTAGTCTTCACCATTACCAGCCACATAAAACTCTAATGGTCCGTTATCTGTTAGAGCCGAAAGAGGAGGGATTTCCACATAGGTATACTTTTCAATGCTAGTTTGTGTGTACGGCAGCGTAAAAATATCTAATTCCGACTTGGTGCATTCGTTAGAAAGATTGTGCAGGAAAGCCATGGTTTTAGAAAATGTTCAGTTTTCTTCCTCTAACCAAGAATGATGGAGAACGTTTGTTACCCCTCCGCTTGGTCTTTTTCAATATGATATTTTTCTCAGTGATCTTACAAACCGGATTCCAAAAAAGTTGGGACACTAAACAAATTGTGAATAAAAACTGAATGCAATGATGTGGAGATGGCAAATGTCAATAT
>BRDA01014264.1:0-10541 GCA_036984385.1 Crenuchus spilurus | reverse complement strand
CATTTTAGCTTTTATACACTTTAGCACACTTTAGCTTCTGCACACTGTGTGTGAAATCAAACGCTTTGTTTTGTTGGGTAGGGCTGTTAAACCCTACTGTTTAGTGCTCTATTTAGGGTAATGGCCATTTTGTCCAAATTCTCAGTGAGCTATCTGATTCCTCACTATATTTTTACCCACAATGCATTGTAAATATAGTGTACAGCCAATGTACACCAATGATCTATATTACTGGATAGGACGCTGCCTATTCGCTAGCATTGAGGCCGGCGCGACGACATGGAGCCGCCGTGTTGTGTGGATGTGAAGCTTGTAAACAATGTCACATGACCAGCACTGCTGCCTTCTCAAAGCTCTAACTTCACTAATAATTGTCCGATTTTCAAAATTTAAAGTTCTTTACAAAGAGGATAAAAAGCTCTTTAACATTAATCAAAGTATTAAAATGGTTGATGACATGTTAGGCTACTATCGGCTCTCGCATCTGTCGAGGCTGACATTTTCTCTAGACCTTACTGCTTACATGACTTCTAATGGCTGTAAAATCATTAATAATTATCCGATTTTCTAAATCTAAGTTATTTACAAAGAAGACAAAGAATTAAATTGTGTAATGCTGCTATCGCATGGCCACTGACATAAATATAGTCATGTTTTCTTGCCTTGCTGATACTAGCTAGTGACCGATGGCTCTACACAAATTATACATTTTTTCAACTTGTCGACTGTCTTAATCCAAAGTAAAGAACACGGAGACGTCATACATATTAAAGTAAATGTAGAAATATTCAATGTTATCATCTGAGTTAATTTAATGTTACAGTACTGAAATACTTGTAATAATAAATTTTCATGGAAATCCTGTATTTTGTTGCTGGTGTTATTGTTCCAACTAAAAGGCAGTTTTTTAATGTTTAAGTTCATTTATTAACATTCATACAATTCTACATGTTTTCACACCTTTAAGTTATACATGACTACTTGTATTCAAGCCAATTAATGTCTTTGTGAAGAGAAATATTCCACATAAGAAATAGTAAGACTTCCATCTGTAGAATAAGACATTATAGACATTATTTTTGACCTAAAGGTTGTATACAAGACTTTATAAGACTTTGCAGGCATTCACAGGAACCCTGTAGTAGGTACTGATCTATACATAATACAGCATCACTACATGTATGTGGGCATGTCTTTACTGTCCTTGAAAGAGAACTAATTTGTTCAACTTTTGTCTGATCTTCTTACCTAATAAATCATTTTAAAATGAATACATACTTGTGGAATGTGATCCCCTGGTCTCTGCGGACAGAATTCCAATAAGTAAAGCGATAAAACACAAAACATTGCAGCCCTTTTGTTGTTTATAAATGCTGTTTTCCTTCCGATCTTGCCCTGCTTCCACACAACATGGAGGCTCCATGCCGGCGCGTTCAAAAGTCACGTGTGTCCTATCCAGTAATATAGATCATTGATGTACACCACTTACAGGCTAATATACCACAATGCATTGCGGTTTCCTCACTCAACAAAGACTTAAGTGCGAATTTTGTGTATAAATGTAATATATTATTATATGTTATAATAAGGGCGGCTTGGTGGTTTAAAAAAAGCAGAACCCTTTTGGGGGCCACATAGAACCTTTCTCAAAATTCTTTTACATGGAGCACATCAATCTAAGGAACCCTTTAATCAGGCAGTGGGGTCTTTGAGTGTTCATGGTTCTATATATAACTGTTTTCTTCACTAAAGTACCCTTAAAGAACTGTCTTTTAAGAGTGTATATAGAAGCTATTTGAAAATGGTTCTATACAGTACCAAAAAAGGTTCTGCTATTGTTTGGTGTCAAGCTTGTAATAATAGAGGAACGGTGCTATTTACTACAGAACACTTGACAAAGCGCCTTTTTAAAAAAGTGTGGGCTTGACTCAGTTCTGATCACTGAAGACTCGGTCACGAGGAGGTCATGAGGAGGTCACGACTGCAGCTTGTTACCACATTAGCTTCACAGCTAATTCAGCTACATGTGGTTTGAGGAGGAACACAGAGCTGGACGACCATGTGGGACCTGATCTAAAGTTCAGCGTATGGTTAGACGAGGACTAATAACATACGATAATCTGATGAGCTCTAAGAGACTCTTCACCCACCTGCAGACAGAGGGAGCCGTTGCTGAAGCTGGTGCTGCTGTCCCCCCCGCAGAGCAGGGCTGTGTGCTCGGTGTAGTTCAGAGTGCTGTTCAGGTCTCTCCAGGTGAAGTTCTGAAGACTGTACGAGGGCAGAAAGCTGGACTCGGGCAGGTTCTGAGGGTCTGCGGTGTTGTTCTTGTCGTAATACTCAAACAGCTGAGAGAAACCAGACAGACATCCAGACATGCTCAGGAACTCGCCGTCATATCAGTTATAACCATGTCCACAGCTCATATCACCACAGGTACCCAATTTAATTCTGGTTCTCTGTAAAAGAGCCCTAAAGTGAGCTCTTCACCTCACTAAGTTCTCTGGTGTGCACACAGCAGGTCGGGGTGAGAAAAGCCCAGCTGGGTTTTTACACACTCTTATTTTATCTCTTTGAAACCAGCCGTTTGACCTTTTATGATGAGCTCATGAATCATTTTTAATAAGCTTTGCTCTGATTGGCTGTGAGAGAGGATGTGAGTGATGAGAAAAACTGAATGGTTGCTGTGGAGACACTATTTGTCTGATCTCGAGTAGCATTACTCTAATGGTGGCAGCTCTGCTCTGATTGGCTGGTTTACAGTCCAAATGTAATATTAAAAGACTTGTTTCATTTTCTTCTTTTGATCCAGTGTCCACAGCAAGTTTTTTCTGTTTGTTTTTTTAAATTATTTTAAGAGGTGGGACATAAAAAAGCATCATGTGAAATGAGAGGAGATTTGAGGAAAAACAAAGAGAGGAGAGAGAAGAGGTGCACAGAAGTGTCTGAGAGAGGTAGTGAGTGAAGAAATGACTTACTTTGGTGAACACTAGGGCACTGCTGTACTGCACGCTGCTCTCCGGCGCCACCCTAAGGCTGCCTGTGGGGTCGTCGCTGAGGAAGGCAGTCCAGTCCACCTGAACTGAAGACTGTGTAGAGTTTGTGTGGACCATCAGCACTGCCGGGGCTCCTTTACTGCAAAGTAAGAAGTGCAGGGTGTCGGTTTCACCCAGCGCCCGCACGTGCAGCAGGTCGACTCCAGGGGGCGCTGTAGAGGACATATTCAGCCCAGGGTTCAACTCCAGAGAAACCTGAAAGGAATTAAAGTTCATTTACTTTAATACATCTTCTGTGTGATAAACTATTATGCTAATGCTAATGTGCTTCAGTTCACGTGTATACATAAGAGTACATCACACAGTATCAGTAACCACACAATCAGTATGAATAATAATAATAATAATAATAATAATAATAAATACTGAACATTTCATTTAAGTTTGCAGTTAGCATCATGCTAATAGTCTTTGATTTTTCTATACACTACCACTGGGCCCAAATTCTCCTCATTTTAAAAACATTAGAGTCTGATGTGGTCTGCAAATGTTTTTAAATTTTCAATACATACTTTTCAATCACAAGTCCACATAGAAAGTTAGCTGCAAAAAATGTTCATATAGAATTCACTGTTTTTGTGATGTAACAGAAACCAATGCATTTACATTTCCCATCTATTCACCCAAAAGCTTAGCCACGCCTCCTTCACATTAAAGTGTTTCAACCTGAACTTTCAGAATGAGTCACAATACAAGGCAGCCAATCACAACAGAACTTATTTACATATGTCAGTCGTAAGGTACAGTACAGCTCCCCCTAGTGTCAGTGTCACTGCTCTACAGGCAGGAAAAGACAAATATTTTATCTCAAGTCAACAATTGTTATTATTTTGTAAAATTGTATGTTATATCCTAACATGCGTAAAAAAATGATTTTGGTTCATATGTCAGCACCATTCACCTGAAACATTACTGAAAACCCAAAATCAGGTGATCACTATTAAAACTCACTGCACTCACAGTTTAGAGAGTATTTATTGTGTGTTACTACTGGATACTGAATGCATGTTAAAACGTCTTAAAAACATTTTGATTATTGTCTTAATTTGAAGTCGTTTCAGGCTAATAAGAAAAGCAGAAGTGAACCAATCAAATACGGATGTTTTCATTCCTTCAGTTTCAGCTACACAGATACTTTTAATTAAATACATTCACAGCTTTAAAAAGCCAATAAATAAGACAAATAAAGCTCCTGGCTTATTTTAACAAAGACTAGATTACAAATCTCAGCACTTTAATTTATATGTGATTACTATGATTTTACTTGTAATATTAACATATTAATATTATTATAAAACATGCAGATGTTATTATAACAGCAGCAGAACATAAATACCGTGTATATACCGTGTTACACACAGAACTTTTATTTTCTTGTATCTGTATCTGTATCTGTATCCATCCAGCATAACATAATAAACATAATCCTAAATTAAACTTCACCTTCCGCCTGAAAGTGCCTCCATCTCCTATAAATCCACATGTAGAAGCTAAAATATAAAAGAACAGAGATATAAAAGTCAGAGTTTTAACAGAAGACATTAGTCTATTCTACAGTTTCAAAACAAACCGAGTAAAACACACTTCCCTAATGTCATGTGACTGTCAAAATAAAAGTCTTCCAGCGCCAACGATAGAGCTCACAGCAGAGATTATTTTCCCCATTAATGTAATAAAATACACACATGCTTAAAATTACTTTTCATTTGTATAATTATTTAGAGAATTCTAACAATGGATATTAGTCTATTTGAACGGATTCTAAAGCGGGTCATGTGACTGTCAAAATAAAAGTCACAGATAAGCGACTGAATTCACTGCACAATTATTCATCCACTAATCAACAGTTTATTTTCTCCATCAGAGTAATAAAATACACACCCTATTAAAATTTACTTCTCGTTTTTTGTAATTATTTAGAGAGTTCATAACTGCGGATATTTGTTTATTTGAAAGGTTTCTAAAGACGTGCCTGTTAAATAAAAGTTTTGACCATACAGTTTTTTTTAAACATACAAAACTTAAAACAAAGCATTAATTTACTGATCCATAATTTATGGAACCACATTTTTCTCCTATACCTATTTTTGAGATTTTTTAAACTTAGTATATTTAAAGAAAATATATTTGCTAAAAAGAAGCTTTATTACAAAAACGTACATTTTAGTAGAATTTGTTCTTAACTTTTGTTGTAGTAGAAGTTCAACATCTATCTATCTATCTATCTATCTATCTATCTATCTATCTATCTATCTATCTATCCATCCATCCGTCTGTCAATCCATCTTATTTATGCATCACTAGCCATCAGTGTTGCATGTGTCTGTTATATAGTTTGAGTTATTAAGTCATATGAGTTGTGGATTAGAAGCTCTGATATATACAGATGTTCACCTTTCAGTTATAATTAGAAGTTATTTTATATGCAGATGTACACATTTTCATACATGCAGGATGATTGTACAGGATGGGAGGATGTACAGGTCAGTCTGTATGTGCAGGTGAGGATTTGCTGGACTTAAACTTCAGTGAGTCTATGTTGGGAGTATGGATGTGGTTTGGATTTTCTAAAGAGAACATGATGATTAACATAACAGTGCAACTGGCTGTTCAGTAGCCTGATGGCCTGGGGAAAGAAGCTGTCTCAGAAACCATTCTCTCGCTTCCTGAAGTCCACTATCAGCTCCTTGGTCTTGTTGACATTGAGAGAGAGGTTATTCTCCTGGCACCAGTGTGTCAGGAAGCTGATCTACTCTCTATATGCCATCTCGTTGGTTGTTGGAGATCAGGCCCATGATTGTTGTGATTCATTTAAGGTGGTTAGCCTGGCTGACTTTGGAACTGGCACAGTGCTGGCCAGTTTGAAACATGCAGGCACTACTGGGAGGGAGAGAGTAAAGTTGAAGATGTTTTTGAACACACATCCTAGCTGATGTGTGCATGTTTTGAGTACACGGCCAGGGATGGGAGATTGGGGGAGGGCTTTATATTTTAAAGTATTTGGGAGCGATCTCTTTGAGGTTTGCTTTTTTAAAGTCTCTAATAATAATAAAAGAAGCTGCAGGGCTCGTGGTCTCCTGCTTGTTAACATCCTCTTAGCTTACAGAGCGCCTGGTCCGTCAGTCAAATAAATACATATAAACAATGCTGTGAAATGCAGTTTTTACACTATTACTATTCTTTTTATTTGATAACTCACCTGTTTTATCAGTTTGTGAATAAGATGGAGACGTCTCGTGATGTCAGGAAAACACTAAAGTGTTTTAAAATGATTATTATACTTAATAGAGATCTAAAAGTTAAAAACTAGTGAAACAGTGACGCCTGCTGGTGAGAGAGAACATTACAGGAGCTGTAATCTCAGTCACTGCTGTGATCTGTAAACCTGATTTAATTCAGTTTACCTGGAAACACGTGACAATACAGAATAACATTAACACTATTGGTCGACTTTCCATGGACTGTCTATGATCCAGTCACAGAAGTGTCTGCTGCTTATCCGTGTTTGGAACAAAAGTTTTACTTGTTTAATTTAGAACTGGGGATGTTATAACTGCAGCACTTAATAGTTTTTGTTGTGTTGAGAAAATGAGCACACTTGTGTTTACAAAACAACAAAACAAATAATAATTTACAGAATCTCTCCATAAGAACCTCATTCAGGTCAAAGTTTCCAGGTAAAAGTCTTCAGCTCACAGATCTGTCAGCGTTATTTTTGTCTTTTACTTTTAAATATTTTACTTCAGTTTATTAACCCTGTTTTAATGTGTTTTAACACTTTGAGGTGACTATGAAGCTGTTTGTTAGTTAGGCAGAACTAATGACTTTTATTATGTAAAAAAGCTTTCAGGAAATTGCTGTTGCCTTCACGCGCCGGGACACGCACCAATGACGACAGAGCTCACTCCTCATTGGCTAGTGATGTTTATTTCTGCGCTTTCTAAAATATAAATCCTTGCCATCTCTCTTAAATATCTGATTTGGATTTAAGAATTATTTGCTCTATAGTAGCATGATATCCTGTCTTAAATATTCACTACCAGTCAAAAGTTTTAGAACACCCAACCTTTGTTTACGTTTTTTTTTGTCATTTAAGCTCTTTGAGGTCAAATGAATAACCTGAAATGGTACAAAGTCCAGTGAGTTTAAATGGTATAAAAGTTAGCAGGCTTTAAATGGCAAAAATGGCTAAAAACGGGAAAACAGTATATTCAATATAAATCAATTTATTTATAAAGCATTAACAAATAATCAAAGTTCATTCATTCATTCATTATCACACCCGCTTAATCCTTATTAGGGTCGCGGTTAAATAATCAAAGTTAAAAAATAAATTATTAATTATAGTTATTTACAATTAGGTTATTTCTAACAATGATAAATAAATGATAAATAAAACTATTTTTGTTGAGATTTAAACAGGCGCTGGTTTGACCTGAAACAGTGATCAGGAATGTGTTGTTTAAGTTACATCTGATTAAATCAATGTTTCATCTTCGTTCTTCAACATATTGCCGATAAGCAAGACGAGGCGCATCTGATCTCCCACAAGCTCCGTGTATATGGTCTAAAACATCGGGCTTGCGAGGACGAAAGGATGTGAGTGTTACGTTTATATTTACATATTACTTAAAATAACTTAACAGTGAACTTAAAGTGATTTATTCACTCACTGAGCACTTAGAACGTGAACGTTTTCTCTCTCTTCTTTCACACTATGAATTGAAATAAAGTTTGTGTCTAACATAAACCAGCTAAAATTTATTATATAAATCAGTTTAAAAGACTTCAGATTACTGTGTTTAAAAGGGTCAGAATTTTTTTTTTGATTCCTTACAGAAAATCTTTAGTAAATGAGATGTTGAAGAACATATAAGTTCTACCTAGAACCTTCATGTCTACCTAGAACCTTCATGTCAAATGATGATTTATCAGCATTTAGAAATCTTCTCATTCACAAGAAGCTCATTTACACTGTGTCTTTAAAGAACCAGCCGTTTAAAAAGTTCTGAAAGCGGTTCTTTCAAAACTTTTGGTTGCACTTTTATTTTTAAGAGTGTACATAATAAAAGAGTCTTCTGTTAAAAGTAATTCAGCTAGTTAGGCAAAGCAATGCGACGTTCAGTGGAGGAGCGCAGCGACTGGGCAGGGACATAATCTTTTAGGAGCGAGTGCAGATAAGAGGGAGCCTGCTCTGTCATCACCTTATAGGCGATCGTGCAGGCTTTGTGTTTGATCCGGGCAGCAATCGGAAGCCAGTGTAGCTCAATGAGCAGTGGGGTGACATGTGCCCGTTTTGGATGGTTAAAAACCAGACGTGCTGCTGCATTCTGGACCATCTGTAGTGGTTTAATAGTGCAGGCTGGGAGGCCTGTTAGCACAGCGTTGCAGTAATCGAGGCGTGAGATAACCACAGCTTGTACCAAGAGCTGAGTGGCATGTTGTGTTAGGAACGGTCTGATTTGTCTGATATTATAGAGCGCAAAGCGGCAGGACCGTGCAACAGAGGCCACATGATGTGTGAATGAAAGCTGGTCATCAAACATAACCCCGAGGTTCCTAACAACCTCTGACGGAGAGAGTGAGAGAGAGTCGATCGTCAAGCTGAGGTTGTGTTGAACCGACTGTTTTGCGGGGAAGACCAGTAGTTCAGTCTTTGAGAGGTTAAGTTGTAGGTGGTGATCCTTCATCCATGAGGATATATCTGAGAGGCAGTGAGATATCCGCGCCGTGATGGAAGAGTCATCATCAGGCGGGAATGAGTGCTGGCTCAGTTGACACTGAGATGTAAACAATGTAAAATGGATGTAAAGTGAACACATTAAACTGATTTTGTTGACTGATTGCAGATCCTTGTGTCACAAACACAAACTCACTTTGCCAGCACTCATCACATCCTCACAACATACACACTCTCTGAAGCTGAGACTAGTGGATGTGGATTAGGATGCAGTATGTGTTGCTAACACTGTGGGGTACAACCTTCCATTACCTGTTATTAGCCTTTTTGAGTCATATTTTGTGTATGTAGTGTGTAAAAGTTTCAAAACTTATTTTTCAATCCCAAGTCCACTGCAAAAATTGTTGATATAGAATTCTCTGTTTTTGTGATGTCACTGTATTCATGCAATATCACTCTGGATAAGAGCGTCTGCCAAATACTGTAAACGTAAAAGTAGGAGTTTAACCAAAGCCCTGGAACACTAAACTGGTTCAATCTGGACTGATTTTAGAATGAGGTACAATACAGGGCAGCCAGTCAGTACATCACTTATTTACATACATCAGTCTTAAAGGTAAAGTAACAAATACAGTCTGTTTAACGCTGGAAAATGAACATACACATTAATTAGCTTATAAGCCAGCGTAAATGGAGAACAAAATAAAACTAGAAAAGTGCATTTCCTGAAGGAAACGCGGGATATTGCGCATTGCTAACATGGCCCACAAGCTAAGGTATCCCAGTTGGTTTTTAAGGTGATGCTTTGGTATTTCTGGCGGTTGCTATGGCCCCCAAGGCGGTTGCTATGGCCCCCAAGGCGGTTGCTATGGCCCCCAAGGCGGTTGCTATGGCTCCCAAGGTCGTTGCTATGGGTCCCAAGGCCGTTGCTATGGGTCCCAAGGCGGTTGCTATGGCTCCCAAGGTCATTGCTATGGCACCCAAGGCCGTTGCTATGGCACCCAAGGCCGTTGCTACATTCAATGATCTATATTTTGATCAATGATCTTTCCAAACGCTGTGAAAATAATTAAAACGGCGTCGTGCATGTGAAGAGAAATACCGAAACAGCGCCTCCTAACACGTGTCGACGGTCACAGATTTCGGTGTAACACTTTTCAATGAAAAGAAAAACAAAATCAAAAATGAGCGCTTGTAATTCGTTTGTCCATTTTTCGTTTTCTGCACAAAATGGGAAATCGGAAAACGGTTCGTTATCCGATTTTTCGTTTTGGTTCAAAAAACGAAAAACAAAAAATGATTGGTTTTCTCGTTTTTTCATTTTTTGTTTCAAACGGAGAAACGAACTGCCTGAATGTACACGGACCCAGCAGCTGCTAAGATGTGTCCGTGTAAGGAGGGGCGGACGCGCTGCGTGAGTGGCCAATCACAGATCGTGAAGACAGTGAGGATTTTCCTTCAGCACAAGCACACATAGACATTAATACCTAGACGCGTCATTGACTGGGTTGGCCTGCTGATGTAACGTAACTCTCTGTTCACCATATTGGAAGAGGCAAAGCTGCGCTGTGAACTAATACAAGTGAATGGACTGAACTTCATAAATCGCCTTTCTACAAAGTTATTTAAGCTAGTGCATTCATTATTTTTTTTAGACTCCTGTTCCCTCTCCCTCTAGTGGTAGACTCAGGTATTTTGAGATTCTTGTTCCCTCCTCCCTCTGATGGGCCATCAGCTACCAACTATTCTTATGTAAATGATTGCTGGAATTCTGAAACACCCAGGTCTCTTCTGGTTCTGTTTATTTT
>BRDA01014262.1:8850-23587 GCA_036984385.1 Crenuchus spilurus | reverse complement strand
ACCTGATTCCCATTGGCGGGCTCCAAAAACAGACTATTCAATAGTGAAACGTGGACAGAGATTGGAAGCCAAACAGCGCCCACTAGTGTCAAAATTCGAGCAGAAAAGCCGATACGGATCAGTTAAAAAATGCCGTGATCGGCCCGATCCCGATCTTTGAGATCGGATCGGGACATCCCTAATAGATTAGATTAGATTAGATTAGATAGATAGATAGATAGATAGATAGATAGATAGATAGATAGATACTTTATTTGTCACAGTCACAAGTACTAGTGAAATTTGTTTACAGAGAAAGAAAGGAGATTAAAAATAACCCATCCCCAGACTATGTTCTTAAATGAGCATTGTTTGGCAACACGAAAAAAACACCTTTTGCACATAAGCACATATAACAATTATAACTTGAGACAAGACTAGCAATGGGGAGGGTGAAGGGGATAAGAGAAGGGAGGGTGGAGATAGACCAGCTGAGGCAAGTGGCCATCCAGATAAGCTGCCATTCTATGGCCCTCCCACAGACCCGTCTTGCCCCACTTGGGGAATAAAGCAATCAAAGGCATTGAACAGGTAGGAAAGGAAGGGGTGCTGAAAAGCCGCTGTGCCTGACGGCAATTAGTCTGCTTTAGTCCGCTGGATGCCATAGCAATACACAGCAATCGCCATGAGACAACCTTGGTCCTCCCAGGCACAGAAACAATCCAGCATTTCTGAGGGGAACAAGGGAGGAAATGAGATGAGATCCCCATAGCAACGGTCTTTGCGGAGGAGTTTGCTATCAACAGCTTGCCACTAAAAGATGATTGTTGATATAAGGAAGCCTAAAGCAGATAAGACTCAGATTGTGGAGCCTATTGGCCGCAAACCAATTTAGCATGGTCATCCGTCCTCATTCATGGTTATCAAGTTTTTCCAACCGTTGCAGAGCTGAGACTTTCTCCAAGGTGTTATCCAGCTACAGTCCTGAGAGCAAACAGCTCTGCCCAATGCATCAATCACGATGGGCAGCTTTTGGGGGGCTCAGACAGCTGACCCAACTTCTTTAATTTTCCGATATATACAGCAACGCCTAATACAATCAGCAGAATACCTATAATCAATGTCCCAAAAAGATATCCTCAATGTCCTTGAGAGAAAGAGTCGCCAGGCACATGACTACCACTTCTCCCACGTCCATCACATAGCCAGCTGCACGTTCCATCAAGACAGGCATGTTCCCCTGAACCCAGACTTCTCGTTGAGAAGATAGTGTCAATTGCATTGAGAGACCATTTATCCACACTTTCTTATTTCAAAGAGCAGTGCTAAGAGAATCCCTTAAACAGCAGACTAGACAACAGGAAAAGTCAATCAGGGAGAAGGGAGGGAGTAGAGAGAGGAAAATGCCTTCCACAAGAGCAAGCAGAGAAGAAATTGTAAATTTATTATTGAGGGTAAAGTATAAATCTAACTTATTATTTACAATGTTTTAAATATAATTATAGCGTTACAGCTGTTTAAACAGACACAAGAAATTAGTCAGCTAGTAGTTGTGGCAATTCCAGGGGCTCACCTGCTTTCTCCTTACAACCCTGCTGTGCACACCATTGTTGTTCAGTGTTCTCCTGATGGTGGACTCATGAACATTAACATTAGCCAGTGTGAGAGAGGCCTTCAGTTGGTTAGAAGTTACCCTGGGGACCTTTGTGACATTGCCGAATATTACACGCTTTACTCTTGGAGTGATCTTTGTTGGTTAAACACTCCTGGGTAGGGTAACAATGGTCTTGAATTTCCTCCATTTGTACTCAATCTGTCTGACTGTGAATAGATGAAGTCCAAATTCTTTAGAGGTGGTTTTGTAACCTTTCCAGCCTGATGAGTACAGTTAACACTGTAGCTGTTTACTGGGAGCCAGAGCACCTGACAACAGGGAACCTGAGGGTAGAGGTCTGCACTCCCACAAGACCCATCACAATATCTTGTGACGTATGACTAAATTGAATTGTTATTGGTGTGAGCTAGTGATGCACAAGATATCAATAGTTCGATACTTGTTCAATACTATGATGCTTCAAATTATTAAATTCTGTAATACTCATTGCTTTCAATACTATAGCTAATACTACTGTATAGTCAAAGCAGCACTCGCAATTTGAATCACTTTTTCAAAATACTGATTCAGAGCATCTGAATCGAATTGCGCATGCTCTGAATCACTGTTCTGAATAAGTGAATCAAATTGTGCGGGCCAATTTGACTGATGGGCGACACACTCAACAGCAGTATGGTGTCATATTTGTGCCACAGTTCTGAGCGCACGAGGATGTTTTGAGCAAGCAAGAAGATTTTGGCACACATGTGAACTCAATATTGAATACAAATCTCTGTCTTACTTGCTCAAAACAGAGTGACCATGTGCCCCTTGGCTGCATCTCTGACCAGTGCTCTCCTTGCTCAATCTGTCAGTTTAGGTGGACGGCCATGTCTTGGTAGGTTTGCAGTTCAATTCACTAGTGTTCTCTAACAAACCACTGAGACCTTCACAGAACAGGTGTATTTATACTGAGACTAAATTACACACAGCTGCACTCTATTAATTAAGTGACCAGAGTAAGTGATTGCACTGGATTTTGTTTAGAGGTATCAGAGTACAGGGGGCTGAATATTTTGCACATCACACTTTTAAGATTTTAATTTGATTAAAATGTTGAAAACCATGTATAATTTTCAATCCACTTCACAATTATGTGGTATGTTGTGTTGGTCTATCACTTAAAATCTTATTCACATTTACATAAATGTAAGTTTGTGGTTGTAAGGTTACAAAATGTGAAAAAGTTGAAGGGGTCTGTAAACTTTTGAGCACAACTGTAGAAAAATCAACTGAATAAATTATCTAGAAAATTATAATAATCATGCAATGATTACCCTGCATAATGAATATAAAAACAGCTAATAATTCACTAAGACTCATAAAACTCATTTAATATATTGGTGGAGCTTCATGTGAACATGAAGCCGGAGCCTGGAGACGGTCAGCTAGTTTCAGCTGTGTAGAGTGAACACACACACATACACAGAGAGAGAGAGAGAGAGAGAGAGACAGAGAGAGAGCCCCTCTTTGTTGCCCTAATAAGGATTCATTATAACCTAAATAATATTTTGCTGTGATAATAAATATGTAAGTAAATTTCAAACACTATATTTAATCTGATTCATGTTAGGACTGCCGGCGGGTGCAGTGGAAATGTGTATGTGGCGAGCGAGAGGTGGGACAAACACTGTTGATTTTTGGCAGGAGCGGGACAGAAACAAGTGGGAGCGGGCAGGAGCGGGTTTTAAAAATCAGTCCTGCGCAGACCTCTAGCTAAGGGGACTGTGCAGCTGTAGCCAAAAGTTTTCTAATGTAGTTTTTTCATGAGGGTGAAAATATTATTCACCTGCTTTAGAATGGGGTTTCTTATTATGAATAATATTATAGATCTGTGTAAACTGGCCCAGACCATGTCACTGTTATTTACTCTGCCCATCCCAAAGAGATGTGATGAAAAAACTACAGCAAGTTATGTTGGCTAAACTGCTCAATGTCACAGTGGAGCTCATAGATTTGCTTTTATACATCTGTCCATTTCTTTCCTGAAAACTCACTGACACATTTTCATTCTGTGTGATATCAGTAAAAGCAAAATCTAAACTTAAGGATTAAATTCTTACTTTAGGTTACAATAATACATCTGTAACACATCTTTACAGACAGAATATTTGTAAGTAATCAGCCAAAATTAGGACACCTGTATAAATTGCTTGCATCAACATTCAAAGCTTAATTTACTTCATTTACTGCAGAACTGCCAGAACTGATATAAACGTAATGATCTGTTATCTTAAAAATATTATTTAGAACTCTGTGTTATGCTTTAACTGTGTTAAAATTTACAGTATTTGTCCTGTTTTTTTAATCAATTTAAGCTTGGCTTTGAAACATTTTAGTTTATTCATTTTATTTATACATCTAATCTAAAATTATTATTATTATTTTTTGCTGATTTCTGGTGTCAAAGGTGTTTGAGAATTACAGTACAGTCACAAATAGTGTAGTTCATACAGCTTTCAGACACATTGAGCATTTCTATTGAGGTCATGTATACTTACACACATTTGCTTTTGTCTACTGCACACAGTGAAACTGTCAATGATGGAGAACCTCACATACTGTTTCTGAAGACAAATGTCTTGTTTGCATGCTTAGTAAGATTAGTCTAATTAGCCAGTCTTGTTAATCAGTATACAATAAGCTACATTTTTGGCAGTTTTATCATCTATAATGTTTAAAATGATTATGAATATTACTGAATACAATACTTGAAGCTCTTCACTGTAAAAGGCAGAATTACTATAATTAAATGTCTTTACCTGTGATTGAGACCAAAACAGAGAGAAGACAACAGAACAGCCCTCTAACCTCCATCATAACTTATGATCAAGTACCCTAACTAGGAAGCAAGTTCTCTTTAAACTAAGGAAGCATGATGTAGACAAAAGGAAGCAGGAAATACATGAAAATATCAACAAAACCCTTGTACACAAATGAAATGTGGAGCATTTGGCTGTTCACCAGCATCCGAGCACCTACCTCGAGTATATTTTGTAGATAGATAGACAGTATAGATAGTAGATAATTTAGCCATGCAGATACAGAAGCACAATGACAAAACAAGCATAGTCAAAACCATCTTAAAGCTTAAAGCATTAGATATTTTCTTATTTTCTTACAAGCACAATGAACTGCAAAATATGTAGAAAAGCATTAATAAATAAAATATTTTAGCAATGTCATCAGCACAAGTGTTTGGTATACACGGACAAAGGTTGGGGGGTGTGGCATGTCCCCTACACTTTTTCAAATGTCAGTTTTGGTCCCCTGCAGTTTTTACCATTCAAAACAATGTTACACTATATTAAACAGACGGGTCGATATTCCAAACATAAGTGTAAAATTGGTGGTAATGACTTGGATTGAAGTTGGCTAACTAGGTGAAACACAGAATTGGATGATAATTGTATGTGACATGCTTTAAAAGTTGAAAAATAACAATACAAAACTAGAACTACTAGAAAATAGAGTGAACTGAAAGAGTTTGAGTTTTATTAAAAAGTAAATTTTTTTGCAAATTTGTGTCCGTGAAATTTCTGTCTGACAACTTTGTATTTAAAAGCTCCTAGACTGTAGTTGTATACATATTTTGAACTTCATATTGCTTTGAGGTGTAGGGTACAGTATTCATCAAAAGTTTGGACACACCTTCTCATTCAATTTTTTTTGTAAATTAATACTGGTCATCCAGACTATGAAGGTACACATAAGGAAAGTAAAAGTGTTAAAGAAACCAGAATTCCTAAAAGTAGGCACACAACTGATGACTCCTAACACAATAAGAAGACAAGAAATGCAAGTAATGAACAAGGCACAGCTGTTAACTGAAAGCCATTCCAGGTGACTACCTCATAAAACTGACTGAGATAATGCCAAGAAAACTGGCATCTAAGCAAGAGGAGCCTACTGTTTAGAACATTCACATTCACTTTGAATATATATGGGGCTTAATTAGTGAGAAACATGCGGGAACAGAAATGTAGGATGAAATGACATCACAAGGGGGTGTGGACAATCACGTAAACACATGGTCATGGACGGGGGCCAGGCAAGAACGTGACAGCCAGTTGTCGCCCCCACTTCTGAAATAAAAATTTTGTCCATGGTAGTATGCTGTGGTGCACATGATCTTACATGCTGTACATGCTCTTGTTCTGCTGGATTTAAGTGCAGCATTTGACACAGTGGATCACAACATTTTAATTACTAGATTGCAGAACCTAGTGGACATTAGTGGTAGTGCTCTGGACTGGTTTAGGTCCTATCTGACAGGCAGGACGTGGTGTGTGCGCATGGCTGAACTGGAATCTGCCTCAGCTCCCCTGTTATATGGGGTTCCACAGGGCTCAATTTTAGGACCCATTCTTTTTTCACTTTACCTCCTTCCACTCGGCTCCATTCTTAGAAAACATGGCGTCTCTTTCCACCGTTATGCTGATGACAGTCAGATATATATACCCCTGAAGAAAGATGATGCATCCTCAATCAAACCTCTTCTGTTGTGTCTAAATGACATTAAAGCCTGGATGGTTTTACATTTTTTAAACTTAAATGAAAAGAAAACGGAGGTGATGGTGTTTGGTCCCAGTGGTATATGTGAAGTTCCTCCTGTTGATTTAGGCCCCTTGAGAGAGAGTGTGAAGCCAGTAATTTCTAACTTAGGTTTTAGGATGGATAGTGATTTTAAATTGGATCGCCAAATTTGAGCAGAAACAAAGTCCAGCTTTTTTCACTTGCGGCAGCTGGCAAAAGTGAAGCCTATCCTTACACAAGAGCAGTTTCATACAGTAATTAATGCCTTTATTACATCCCGGCTGGATTACTGTAATGCACTTTATTGTGGAGTTAGTCAATTCTCCTTTAAATGACTCCAGTTAGTGCAAAATGCTGCCGCTCGGCTTTTAACAAATACACAAAAGAGAGAGCACATAACTCCTGTACTGGCCTCTCCCCACTGACTAGCAGTGCATTTAGAGTTCGTTTTAAAATCCTTTTATTTGTTTTTAAATCACTAAATGGACTTGCCCCGCCATACCTTGCTGAGCTGCTTCATCCCCATGTCTCTGCTCGGTGCCTCAGGTCAGCTGATCAGATGCTACTGGCGATACCAAGATCAAGACGTAAACTGAGAGGGGATGGAGCTTTTTCGGTTGCTGCTCCGAAATTATGGAACGATCTACCTGTGCATATTAGACAGGCGTCTTCTTTGACTGTTTTTAAAACTAATCTTAAAACCCATTTTTATTCACTGGTTTTTAATGTAACCTAAGATTGTACCTTCTATTTTATTTTATTTTTTTTATAGTTCTACTTGTTTTTTATATAAAATATTTATTTTTGTTTTAGGACTTTATTGTCTCAACTGTTATAATTGCCTTATTGTAAACTATCTGGTGTACAGCACTTTGTGTCAGCTGGTACTGTTTTAAAGTGCTTTATAAATAAAGCTGAGTTGAGCTGAATTGAGAGATCTTGGATAAGAGAACAATATAAAACTTGGTAGAGAAGGTACAATGTGAAAACCGAAAAGATAGAGGAAGAACAGACTTACAAAGAAAAAACTGAACATAAACTGTTGGTGTGTAAAGAAATGTTGAAGCTTTCACACACTACAATCATAAGTATAACCCTTTAATATAATCTAACAATCTATAACACTAATATACCTTTCCATTTCCAATGAAGTTGTGTTTTGTATTTTTATGCATTTAAAGTGTTTCTGACCAGCTTGTATTGTATTGTATTTCCTTGCAGTGTAGAAGTTTGAGGCTTCTGTTTTTGAAGAATTTTATTTTGATCTCAAAATAACAGTGAGATAAAAAGAAAATACAGGTTAATAATAAACAGTTAAATTTTTTTTATTGCTATTCTAGCTTCTTCTCAATACAGCCTACTATATCGCCAGGCAGCACAGATGATTCACTTGTTCCAACTCAAGATGTACTTTCCCCTTTATAGCACTGAAATTCTTCATAAGAGTAAAGGCTGAGGAGTGACTTACCACCATGCAGACGTGTGAAGATGTAATTTGCTGTTCTCAAAGGCTTAGTATTCCACTAAAGTGTTAAGAAGTGTTGCTCTCAAAACTAAGACAGAGTAGCAAACAAAGTAGTTTTACAAACACTCAATTAGTACGTTGATGCTAACAATGCCATAATTCCAGTGTTCATTTAGAATTAGAATCAGGCTGTATTGGCCATATAATTTTTTACATTTGTTTTGGTCTCCAAGTGGCTCCCAGTACACAGAATACACTACTTACACTAGTGCAGTAACATGAACATTAGTACATACACATACCATACACACACTCCTCTCTCTCTCTCTCTCTCTCTCTCTCTCTCTCTCTCTCTTTCTCTCTCTCTCTCTCTCTCATATATATCATCAAAAGTTTCAGAGAATTTGGAGAAATCCCTGTGTGCAAGGGACAAGGCTGACTGTAAATATATGATGCTTGTCATCTTTGGATCCTCAGGCAGCACTGCATTAATAACTAGCTTGATTCTGTAGAGGAAATCACTGCATGGGCTTCAGAACAAGTGTCATCTCTAGAATAGAAAGCCGGGGTGGAGGGGGGGTGCAACAAACAATTTTGTGGGCAGCATGACACTCACTACAGACAAACCTACTTGCTTAATTAATGTGGTATTCCGTTGTCAAAACTTAAATACAATCCAGTCCAGTCATGATTATTTTTTAAAAAATTTTATAATTTAATTATTATTAAATTAAATAAACCTTTTACTGAGGTCAGATGACTGTCTGTGTGTTATCTAACTGTTAACTTTGATTAAATTGTCGTTGTGATTCATTATATTGCCTCGATAGCAGCGGCTATCAGATTACTCTGATGTTTTGAGTGGAAAGCTGCGTAACAACACTGATTCCATACACAATATTCACATAAGCTCACATATGCAAATCTTTCATTTTTAATTGGCTGCTCCCAGCATTGGGCCAGTATTAGTGTGTCCTGCAGCTCATTATTGAAAGCATTTTGAACATGCGCAAAATGTTTTCTACTGCTCACTTGCTTAAATGGACGCTGATGGTACGGCCCCATAAACACATTTCATTAGTCAAATACACAACAATGTTAGAAAACAATATTTAAATAAATGTAAACAAAATTATTGATTATGTCACACACTGTTCCACAGTGTCATCTGGTAGGACTGGACCCCACCTGTTGTAACATCACCCTAATTTAGAATGCTACAACAGGCAAGAATGGGACAACATTCTTCTTGCACAACTCCATTCATTCATTCATTATTCATTATTCTTGCACAACTTCAGCTACAGTATTTGTCTCCTCACTTCCCAGATGTTTACAGACAGAATTTAAAATATGAGGGGATTCTACATGATGGTAGACATGGCTCTTTGAGATGTGTTGTGACCATTAAGTTCTAAATGAGTTAATATTTTTTCATAAAATTATCAAATGTCTCACTTTCAACATCTGATATGAGTTCTATGGACTATTATGAATAAAACATGAATTTATGTGATTTACAAATCATTACATTCTAGTTTTGTTTACATTTTACACAGGATCCCAACTTTTTGGAATTGGGTTGTACATAATTTTAACATTACTCTGAAGGTGAGCAGACCCATTCAAATCAAAGTAAATTTACATGTGCTAAAAAACCCTGATGGCTCAAAAAACTGAGCTCAAAATCAACTTAATCAGATTTCTAGACCATAATACAATCTAATAATAAAGAACACTGTTTATATGACAATTTGACCACCATATGACCACATATTCACATGACCACCTGAATATTACGAATCTTAATGGCTTGTCAATTTTAATGTTTTCAGGCTGTCTTATTTCACAGTAGGTGGGTTGGTAGGCACTCCAAATAGCCAAATGAGTACAAACAATAAATTGAGTTTTTCTTAATATGTCCCCTTTAATACACAGCAGATACACAGCACATATGTGGGTGTCCATCACCCTGGAGATGAGTAGCTAGCTAGCCAAAACACACCTTATTAGGTGTATTACATCAAAGTAAACCAATAGTATTAGCACATAAACATCAGAACAACTAAATGCAGCATTTACATTCATTTGTTTTATATTTAATTTGCACCTTAAACTGTAACAACAAGAGGTAGGAAGGAGCTGAGAAGGATTGAGTATATAATAAACTAAAGTACATAAACAAAAAGAACTGGAACTGAAAAGAACTGAAAACTAACACCAAAGATAAACAAACACGACATAAAACACAAGAGGGAATATAAAGGGAGTGCAATCAGAAAATGCAATGACACACAAGGTGGAAAACAGGTGCAAACACTCATGAGAGGGGCATGAAAACACAAAGTGGGTGGGGATCCTGACAATACCCTGCCCCAAAAGCCACCAGACACTGAGGCAGGAAACAGAAAGAAAAGACCCAAAACAAATCAGACATACAAAAACAAAAAAATAGATCTCAAAACAAAGATCACATGAAAACAAAAGACAGGGTCCATAAGCATAGTCCGGCCAACGCCTACAGCCACGTCCAGGACCGTAGGCACAGGAACAACCCCCCACCACCACCACCACCACCACCACAAACCCTCACAAAGGGGACAGACAGAAGTGGAAGGTAAGAGAAGGAAACCAAGGGGAGGGCAAAATGGCCCAGCAATGGGAGCGGAAGCTGCAGACCATAGACCAGAAACCTTGTCCATAGATTGAGGGACCACTGGTGCTGGGATAAGCCAAAGTAGCTGTCCTGGCTACTATGGCTGGGGTTATGACTCTCCTGTCCGTCAATCAGAAAACACAATGACACACAAGGTGGGAAACAGGTGTGAACACTCATGAGAGGGGTGTGATAGGGAAGAAACACAAAACTGTAAAACACTGACAAATAAGGAAAGTGGGTGGGGATCGTGAGCATCTAAAACATGTTCTTTCCTCACTTTTGTATTGCACTGAATGAGGAGAAAACACATCCCAGATACCAAAATTATTCTGCCCACATCTGGCCCTCATCAACCATTTCATTTGGCCTACTTCATTTGGTCACATGAATTGATGGCATGTGATAAAGTGGACTCCCCTGGATGGTGAGTGATGTGGGAGTACGCTCTATGGTACTGTTGGGTGAGTGTGTGAAGTAAGGTTTAAGAAGTAACCGCCATCAGCCAAATGTAGGTAACACGGCCATATCTCTGCCAGAAGTGGACCGCATCTGTTATGGTACATGAGGGTCAAATATATATTTTTAATATAAAGACCACATTTGGCTGACATGAGTTTGCCAGTGCTGATAGTGGGCCAGCAATGCCATTTCTCAGCCAGAAGTGGCCCATATCTGTATGCTATCTGGGATGGATGTTCCTCTACTGTCTGCTCAGGCAAATGCAATCAACTGCTAAGTTCTCTACTCAGATATTTGCAATAGCAAGATTGTATATTGCAGGGGTGGCCAACTCCAGTCCTGGAGAGCCGCATTCCTGCACAGTTTGGTGATCTCCCTGATCAAACACACCTGATTCAACTCAGCAGGCAATTAGCAGGTTTAATTGTAGTGTCAGAGCACAAAGATCACCAAACTGTGCTGGACACCGGCTCTCCAGGACCGGAGTTGGCCACCCCTGGTATATTGGATTTACCTAAAAAAATGTAAATGATTTGTTCTGAAATGACTGTATGAGTTTGACAATGATTTACATTCATTTTATCCACACAGAACTGCCTCATTTTTCTTTTTTAATCGGCAAATTTGAATTATTTTAAGCTTTTATAGCGATGAAAATGTTTATCTCAAGTACCTTTTAATTTTTACCATTTAACTCCTTAAATGGCATAAATAACCTTTTTCAAACCGGTCACACAGACAGCATGAGGATCAGAATGAGGGGATAAAGCACAGCCTTCAACAAACACACAGATACACCAGCAGAGGAAGGTACAGCATCTGAAACACACACAACACAAGTCATTATAATAAATATACTGACCAGCTAAATCACTCAGCAGCTTGTTTCAGAGTCTAAAATAGACTAAATAGAGTCTAAAGTTCAGAAACAGTGAAACTGTACAAAACAAACAGATTCAGGATGTTGTTTATGAGATAAATGTTTAGGTGGTTAAAGCTAATACATAAATATCACAGATCTGGTTCAGTGATCACTTGTTTCTCCAAAGATCAGAACAGCAGGTCTGAAGATTTTGAATCTGTGTGCTCACCTTTATTTGCTTACCTTTACAGAGTTCTTCCTGGTTCAGCACAGCTGTCTTCCAGCTGACTGGGTTGCTTTGATTACAGATTATGTAGGTGTTGTTGACAGACAGGGAAAGTGTGATGTCTCCACTCTTCACCTCACAGCTTTCTTTAGTACAGTCAGAGCTGATACTGAGATGATGACCGCTACAGGAGACAGGGGTGTTACAGGTGCTTCTGTTTAATGGGTAAGGAATTACTGGAGCTTCCACTGCATCTGAAATACATATGACATTTATATATGCATTAGTGTCCTACTGAAAATCACTATTGCCACCTCCTCAATAAGGAAAGTAGCTACTGGCTGTCTTAAAAGTAGCTACCCTGTTTCGCTGAAAATAAGACAGTGTCTTATATTATTTTTTGCTCCCAAAGAGGTGCTAGGTCTTATTTTCAGGAGATATATTATTTTTCAATGAAGAACAATTCACATTTATTGTTGAACAAAAAATTTACATTTATTATATACAAAGATTAGATATATATATAAAAAATTATAAATTAATATTACAGAAAATATTTAGATACAGTTTATGTAAGTGCTTAATGCAACTGCTCTTAACATTTTACTGCATTCTAACATTTTATGAACATATTTGCTAAAACAAGTAAATAAGCTTATAATCCACCTTACTTCAGTGAATGTTTAAAGTACTGAGCTACAAGTCCAAATGCTAAAAGGTTAATGCAGCCACTGTTAGCTTAGCCGCAGTGTTAAGATCTTCAGAGGAACAGCCTTTATCACTTTAATGACTCTTACCGGCTGCCTCTCCGGACTGCAGATATATGACTTCTGTACAGTATGTTAGTTAGCCTGAATGCTGTAGAAGGACTTTTGGAGAGTGAGCTCTTGCAGTATGGTGAGTGTAAACTTCCCTTCTCTGTCCACTGCTCGCTGTGTGCTGCACATCTTTTTTTTTTCTTCTAGGGACGGTATTGCAGCTTCCACCCACCAGGAGGAGCATCACAAAAACTTTGCTAGGTCTTACTTTCGGGGGAGGCCTTATATTCAGTTCAGCAGTTCTACTAGGTCTTATTTTCAGGGATTATCTTATTTTTGGGGAAAACATGGTAGAAGTCACCATATGACATTATTGCTTAATTTAATTGATCATTTGCATGTGGTTGTAATAAAGGGTGTAGGAGTGAGGAATAACACCTAAATATGGTTAGGACTACAAATGAACTGTATGAATTAATTTAATGACTTTAATGCTTTGCCTAAACCCACATTACATAAATAAATTTTGTCCCGTATTGTTTGTTACAATATCAAAATTAATCTGATGACATGCCAACATGGAACAGTGTTCAGCCATAACTAATGCCATGGTCCATTTGATTTTTTTTTACTCATTATTGACAGTCTGATTTGGGTGTAACTATTATAAGGTGTTGACATTTGAGTATGTTTTTGAGTTGTTGTAACATGGGGATCCCAGCGACGTGCGATAAACAAAGACGGAAGGTGATTGCAGGTAAAACGAAAGGACTTTAATTTTGACACAAGGCTAAGCTACAAAAGAATACTGAAAACAAGGCAAATACCCAAACATGACTTGGACAGAAACATTACTCAAACATGACTTGGACTGAAACATTACTCAAACATGACTTGGACTGAAACATTACTCAAACATGACTTGGACTGAAACATTACTCAAACACTACAAGACCAATATACTCAAGACAAAACAACAAACCTTAATGAAGTACACTGACGAATACAAGAACAACAATACTGGAACGGGGGGGGGATGGGCTATGTGAGAAGAGAAAGGAAATGGCAAAACAGGGAAACGAAACAACGCTCAGCAAGGACTAAACGGAGAGTGACTGCTTAAATACAAAAACACTGATGACGATAACACAATACAGGTGAGTTGAGAAGGAAGTGATGTAAGATGGGTGCGGTGCATTGTGGGAACTGAAGTACTGAAGTGAAGGTGAATGATGATGTGAATGAGACTGAACCACGAAGTGAACTACAATCTAATCTGAATGTGTGTGAAGGACAGACGCTGAAATGAAAGGGAAAGACCAAAAGAATGTTTTAGAACAGAGAACAGAACAAGACCAAGATAAACATCACAGTTGTCATGTGTTTTAAACTAACAGTTAAAAGTACCACAAGCTGCTTTAGGAGCAGAGCAGTACAGTGAGAATTAAATAAAAGTAAATTCTATATAAATGGTGAAGATTAAAAGATGCTCTGAGAGCAGGATGTGAATAAAGTTGTGAAAACTGAAGCTTGCTACTAGAGGTCTGTGTGGGACTGATTTGTTAGTTCTGCAGCCACCCACTTCCGCCATGAAATCGTCATATTTGGTCCTGCTCCCGCCCGCCACATAATCATGTCTCCCCACTCCCGCCCACAGTACTCATGGGTGTGGGGGGGGATGGGGCGTTCGCACGCGAGTTGAGTTGTTTGTCCAGTGTGTGTGGGATGCAAAACCATCCTTTTTCAGAGACAGAAGGAAGGAGCGGATGTTGCTGGATTGGTTCTGGGTTGGATGTAAGATCCGGAGATATTGAGAAAAGACCCGGAGTAATTGCTCCATAGCTCCACCCTAGTACTGTCCCTGATCCTCACATCAATCTGATTAACTATACAGAGCTTAAAACTTACTTAAATAATGTACTGATAGAGAAAAAAGTGACTGAGCAGATCCAGCATCATACAGAACAGTCTTTTCTTTCCTTAAAAACAAGCGTTTTGCATGAAACCATGTCATGTCACACGCTGTCCTCACTTTGCGATGGTGGGCTGCACAGATGAGTCACCTCTCTCCAATGCCATCTGTCTCTGGTTGCTTGTAGCAGGCTAGCACCTGATAATCCAGTCCATGTCTTGATGTTA
>BRDA01014259.1:16556-28851 GCA_036984385.1 Crenuchus spilurus | reverse complement strand
TAGAGTAATTCAGTTACTAACTAAGTTACTTTTTTAACAAGTAGTGAGTAACTATAACTAATTACTTTTTTAAAGTAACGTTCCCAACACTGGTCCTAACTACTGAATGTGGTGTGAGAGGTTTGAGAGAACTGTTCTATGGAAGTAGAATTTGTTCTTCAAAAATGTCTTGGCTGATCAACCACATTTGGGTAGAAGATTAAAGATTAACTGTGAACAACACTGGAGTATTGCTTCAACATCTACTAGCCTTATGGTCAAAAAGAACCTGGACATTTTCTTTAGTTGAAAATGTTAGCCATTCACTCACAGTGATCTGGAACATGTTTGTTTGATTTTCAGAATGATTTAATAAGAAAGAAGTTTAAAAAAAGGCAAAATAGGGGCCCCGAGTGGCTGAGCAGGCTAAGACGCTGACACTATGACCAGAGGATTGCGAGTTTGAATCCCGGTCATGCTGTTTGCCATCAACAACCGGGGCCCAAGAGAGCAAAAATTGGCAGTGCTCTCTCTGGGTGGGTAGATGGCGCTCTCCCTATCACTTTCACATTGCAATGTCTGCTGGCTCTGGCGTCTACTGATTCATTCAGAGCTGGGAACCCTGCGCTTTCCTCCAAGCGTTGGCTCCCCAGTGACGGTGTATAAAGCAGTAGTTTGAAAAGAGGTGGTGGCCATATGACACACAGCGGAGGAGGCGTGTGCATGTCTTCACCCTCCTAGAGTCAGGGACATTGCAAAGTGATGGGGAGAGCCCCCTAGTGGATGGGATGGGTTAACTGGCTACTACCACATTGGGAAGAGGATCAAATTAATGAGAAAATGAAGGATGAAATCATACCTGTAATCATAGATGTTTCGTTCCTTCACACCTAAAAGAGTTAATAGGAGAAATCATGTGTTACATCTTGAAAGTAGAGGGTTTAGTGTAACGTCTTTAGTCACACATGCAGGTCAGCTAGGGTTGTGTGACTAACCTGTCTCAGGGCTGCACTGCTTATGACCTTTGCAGCTGCGCAGTTTCATGAGCTGCAGGTGCATGTGGTTGAGGGCATCACGATCCAGCGTGCTCACTGCATTTATCAACTACACACAAACAACACAAACATACAAATGATCATTCAGTTCCAGATCTACGGCAGTGGCTGGTAAAAGAGAATATTTTTAATGGTTGTGTGCTTCAAACTCCACATCTGCGTGACCATGCTGTGTTTACCTGGTAAGGGTCTGTGTTGAGGTCAAAATACTCCAGGAATCCCGTAGCAAACTCACAAAACAGGAAGTTGTGTGTGTCATTGATGGTCCTGAGGCACCAGTAGGTGTTATTGTTGGCACTGGTGCAAGCACAGAATGGTCCCACTAGTACCATTTCAGAAAGAACAAAACAATTGGAAAATATCTGCCAGATGAATAGCCTTTCAATGTACAAGTCATATATTATACATTCAATATTTATTTATAAGCAGAAATAAAAATGGATCATCACTGTTTGGACAGTTCCAACACAGCTACAGCAGTTTAACACTCCGAAAAAACAAATAGATCAGAACAAGTTTATTACTCTGTAAGCTGGATCACTTAAGCTGAAAGTTGAGGATTTTAATAATGTTCTTTAGCTCTTCTCCTATTGGACAGGTTGTATGAAAAGGTTTTGAGTTCATAAATCATTTCAAAAAGGTAAACTTTATATATATATATATATATTATACATAAAGTGGCATAGCTGACAAGCTTTTTTACTGTTGATACTCTTTGAATACTGAAATGGAATACTGTGATAATTTGAGATGCTGGATTTCAGATTTTTCCGAACTCTAAGCCATACCGATCTGCAGTAAAAAGACTTGAAATATCACTTAACGTGATTTATTTTTTAATGAAATAATAATCGCAAATGAACTCCATTCAGTAGTCTAATTGTTTGATGTGGCATTGTACAATTGTGTTTGAAAGTTTGTGAACCGTTTAGAATTTTCTATATTTCGGCATAAATATGGCCTAAAACATCATCAGATCATCAGAAGTCCTAAAAGTAGATAAAGAGAACACAGTTAAACAGATGAGACAAAATATTATACTTGGTCATTTATTTATTGAGGAAAATGATCAAATATGACTTTATTCCAGTATAAGTGGCAAAAGTATGTGAACCTTTGCTTTCAGTATCTGGTGTGACACCACCCCTCCCCCCTTGCAGCAATAACTGCAACTAAAAGTTTCCAATAACCATTCTTTGGTGCTGCATGACTCACCTTCAGTTCAAGAACAGATGTCCTGACATTTTCCTTCAGAATTCATTGTTTTATCAATGTTGGCAAGCCGTCCTGGCCCTGATGCAGCAAAACAGACTCAAACCATAATACTACTGCCACCATGTTTCACAGATAGGATAAGGTTCTTATGCTGGAATGCAGTGTTTTCCTTTCTCCAAATATAACACTTTTCATTTAAACCAAAAAGTTCTGTTTTTGTCTCATACGTCCACAAAACATTCTTCCAATAGACGTCTGGCTTGTCTAAAAGATCTTTAGCAAACCGCAGATGAGCAGCAATGTTCTTTTTGGAGAGCAGTGGCTTTCAACTTGCAACCCTGCCATGCACACCATTGTTGTTCAGTGTTGTCCTGATGGTGGACTCATGAACATTAACATTAGCCAATGTGAGAGAGGCCTTCAGTTGCTTAGAAGTTACCCTGGGGTCCTTTGTGACCTCACTGTCTATTACACACCTTGCTTTTGGAGTGATCTTTGTTGATCAACCACTCCTGAGGAGGGTAACAGTGGTCTTGAATTTCCTCCATTTGCACACAATCTATCTGACTATGGATTGGTGGAGTCATTTGTCGTTTTGGATCATTTTCCTCAACAAATAAACGACCAAGCATATTTTTGTCTTAATTATTTAACTGGGTTCTCTTTACCTACTTTTAGGACTTTTGAAAACCTGATGATGTTTTAGGTCATATTTATGCAGAAATATAGAAAATTCTAAATGGTTCACAAACTTTCAATCACCACTGTATAATCACAAGATAACTGACCCAGCTTATATGTACCATAACAAATCTTTGCACATATGTATACATGTTCATATGACTTTGTAATATACTGTAAATAATTGATAATGTTATGTTTACTCATACTCTGAACACACTACATTCACATTGCTTATTTTAAATCTATCCTCTAACTTTTTTTCTATTTATTTTTATTTTGTCCCATTTCCATCTGTTATGTTATATAGGTGTGCTTATGCCAAGACAGATTTGTTGTACGTTTAACATTCTTGCCAACAAATTTATTTTGTTTCTGATTCATAGATCCAGTCTCTTACTTGTCCAGAAGGGGGCAGTCTGCCAGTGTTGGTTGTCATGGGTGAAACAGGTAAGGCCGGGCATGCTGCAGGTGTCGTTGTTGCGGAGACGCTTTAGCAGCTTCCTCAGCTTTTTCCTGCGCTTCTGTTCCTTCATCAGCCACTGCTTCTTATCTTTAGATGTAAGTCTACTAACAAGGTAATGCCAGAGAAGGTCAGTATAATCACAATCATGTGTACAGGAATTTGCTTTGACATTTTGGCAACAATAAGTGACAACGCAAAGTGCACAGATATCACTGACATACCTACATAAAGTGTCTAAATGATTGTAGGCACCTGCTCATTTGTCATTTCTTCTGAAATAATGATGATTAATTCATCCATTGATTCATGATTTAATGAATAGGGAGTTTGTTGTGCAGTGTTGCAGTAATTCTCCACTTTTCTGAGAAACCTTTATACTAGATGTTGGAAAATTACAGTAAGGATTTGATTGTATTAAGCCATGAAAGCATTAGAATGTAAGTAAGTAAGTAAACTTTGTTTATATAGCACTTAGCAAAAGCTACAAAGAGTTTCACAAAAAACATTCTAGTAATTAGAGTAAAAATAAAATAAAGATTAAATGAAAGTAAAATATGTAAATACAATAAACAAAGTAAATACAATAGAGATAAAACACAGATAGATTGAAGGACATCACTTATAATCATACTTAAAAAGCTGGGAATAAAAATAAGAATTTAAACTTTTTAAAAGAGGATATAGACTCTGAGAGAGTCGAATCTGAAACAGAAGTCCATTCCACAGCTTTGGAGCCTATACTGCAAAAGCACAGTCACCCTTTTGCTTCAGTTTAGTTCTAGGGTTAAGGAGACAACTTTTATTGTAAGATCTGAGTGACCTAGGACTAGTCTGGGAGACTGAGTTCACATATAGATTCAGGAGCTTCACCATGTAGAGTTTTAATCCTAAACTTTAGCAAGGTCTGGTTCTGCTAATGGATAATCTTTGAAAGTACCTGAATTTACTGAGTAGATGTGCCTAGATGCTTTTGGACATGATGCGTTTATTTGACAAACAAGGCACAAGATGGTATGATACTGCATAACAGGGAGATCATATAAGAGGAGTGGTGGTAGACATAAGAGTGGTATGAGGAATGGTGGTAGACTTAAGTACTACTGTTGTAGTCAAGACCAAGACTGGGATACAGAGTCCAAGACAAGACCAAGACATTTAGTAGTCAAGACTGAAAAATATTAAAATAAAATAAAAATGAAAAAAAAAAAAAAAAATTAAATTAAATTAAAATATTATACATTCATTATGCATGATATATATTAATATATAATACTATATAAAATATTTTTATAAAATATATAAAATACTATATATATATATATATATATATAAAATAATATATAATATATATAATAATATAAAAAATACTTTTTATAAAATATACTACTAAGTAATATATAGCCTGAATTATTATGTATTATTATATTATAGCCTATTATCCAATCAGGGTGCAGATTTGATTTAGGCACATATTTCTGTTTGTATAGATCGTTGATATTCAGTAACATTCAGTTTCTAACAGCTGCCTCAAGCAGATGCATTGGGCTCAACTGGTGAGTCCACCTCACCCTTGTTCATGTTCTTGAGACCAAGACAGACTTAAGTACTACAGCACTAGTACACACTGTGATTCTCTGTGTGACTTCTTTGTACCACTGATAAATGAAGCTCACTTGTAAATTTGACTCACCTTGGAGAATGCATCTGTGCTGACTTGAGTCTGAAGACTGCTCTGTTCTTGTACTGATAACTTAAACACAAAGGAATGCACCGCATCATAAATCAAATTCAAAGCCAAAAGGCCAACAGTGAATCTTAAATTACTGCCAGGGGTTATTACCTGAAGCATCGTCTTTCATTGAGCTTCACTGTTCATTAAGCGTGTCTATTATTTCTTGTTTTTTATGCTTCACCAAAGACACCCTGCTCTGTGAAATCAAACCTCATACTCACACATTGTTGTTGCAATCACACTCTTTCGGCCGAACCTTTTTCAGGTGGCCTTTGACCTCTCTCAGATTCTTTATTTTGGTCTGTAGCGTCTCAATCTATGTTCAGAGGACAAATGATTATAATAGAATATTAATAAACAGCCTTTATGTGGTAATCAATCAATAATGTTAATTAGGGTAATTATGTAAAGCCTAACCTCATGCTCAATGTGAAGTTTGTGGTCTTTCCAGGCCTGTAGTGATTTGTAAAGTCCACCATCACATTTCACTGTATCATTCATCAATATCAAACACCTGAAAAAAACAGCACTCACTATGATTTCAGTTCACTTCAGAACACTGTTCTTCAGTGGTCAGGACCTCTACAGAGCAGGTATTATTGGGATGGTGGATCATTCTCAGCATACAGTGACACTGAGGTGGTGGTGGTATGTTGGTACAGAGATATACAGAGAAACAGATGGACTACACTCTGTAATTGTACTGCTTAATGGTGCTTAACTACTTAATATCATCACTTCATCATACTGGTATTCACTTTATATGAGAAATATCTCCCACCCCTAATTAAACTCCATATTGTGATAATGTTAGACATTTATACAGTTTCCCATCTGCCAACCAATATCTGCCTCCAACCTGTAGGTAACTTTGAGTGCTGCAGGCAGCATGAGGTTGTTATCTGTAGGTCCCATTCCACTAAACTCTTCATTGCCTCCATAAATGGCCTGTTTCCTGCCCAGTGTCTGACTGATGTTCTTTGGGGTGATGGGTCGATAGCCCTCCTCCAGATCCAGAGTGTAAACATTGCTGTCAAGGTGAGGTGGGAGCGAACGAGCCCAACGATTTCGAGACAAGCTCTTCTTTGGCTTCAGCTCTAGAAAGATGAGGATAATGAAACATGTATTTCAGATATGACACCTTCTGGACATTCAGTGGTTTTTCAATATTTAAAAATGTTCTGTATTGTAAATTAATACTAAAGTCATCTAAACTATGAAGAAATACATCTGTAATTATTTAGTAAACAAACAAGTGTTAAACAAACCAGAATATGTTTATATTTGACATTCTTCACAGTAGGCACCTCTTGCTTAGATGCAGCTTTCTTGGCATTTTCTCAGTCAGCTTTATGAGGTAGTCACCTGGAATGACTTTCAGTTAACAGCTGTGTCTTGTCAAAAAAAAATAACTTGCATTTATTACCCTCTTAATGTGTTTGAGACATCAGTTGTGTGTCTACTTTGAAAAATCTAAAGCATATTTTGGTTTGTTTATCACGTTTAAGTTTACTACATGATTCCTTATGTGTTCATTTATAGTCTGGATGACTTCAGTATTAATTTACAATGTAGGAAAAAAACCAAACCAAAACATTGATGTTATGACTAAATGTATATCACACTCTTTTTTGCTGTCAGGGCAATAACTTTGATGATATCACTATAATACAAATAGAACATACTTGAATGCATCTAGTGCGATTTTTATCAGCAGTGCTTAACTATTTAATATAAGTATCATGACATTTTTTTGTGGCATATTTTATATAAAGTTATTTGTTCAATATTAGATATAAAGGGAGAAATCTACTTTTGTTCACTGTAGAGTGGATGTTAACCTATTTTCACTTTGAAATTCAATAAAGCACACTATTTGGCCAAGGTTGCCCCAACTTTTGCATACAACTTTATAAATGTTATGAAATTTTTTTTAAGTTTTAAGGGCAAAAAATGTAAATACAGAAATACAGGACCTCAAATTATTAGAATATTTCATTTGAATTAAATTGCTATTCAAACAATATGAATATTTTATCTGTAATGAATGTAAAATATGCCAGTTTACCTTTTTGAATTAAATTATAAACACATCAAAATTTTCACATTATTTTAATATTTGGAGATTAGTACGTGTATGTAAATATGTCATTTTCAGGTGAATAATAATATATTAACATTTTGTTACTGAATTATGGCAGTGAAAGTCTCTTAAGGTTGAATGAATGAAGTCAAATCAATGCTTTATATTTTTCTCTGTACATGTAGAGCATTTCCAAAATAAACCACAAGATGGAGTCACTCTATTGATGTAGTTTGAAGCTTCTAACCCAGAAGAGCAAATGAGAAAATTCACTCAGTGTGAATAATTCACTCGCTCAGAAACAACACAAGATGAAACATTTGAGACATACTCCTCTTTGTGAGCAACTTCTTCCTTTTGAAAGGCACGACGGGCTCACAGTCACAGTGCTCTGAAGGTAATCCAGGCCTGTACAGCTGAGCATTACTGGCCATCAGGCCTTGAGCACGGGGGGCATAGAGACCCGCCATGCCCTTACACTTATACAGCCTGAGCATGCCTGAGGGGTCCTCCACACACTGCCACTTCTGGAGAGAGACAGATAAACAGGCAGTGAGTAACCAAAGCCGGTGTATGTATACTCGGTTGCAGTTTATTATGTACGCCTACTTTGTACCTAATTTTATCATGTAGGTTTACAGTTACAGCTTTCAGTGTACACTTGAGTCATCTTTTCTTCACTGGGCACTTACTGACCACAGGACCACTGTTGACTATTACACAGTAAATCTGCCAGTGTTAAATCAACACTATTAGAGTTAAATTAACACTGAGAGTGTTACATTTTGACACCCTCAGTGTTAATGTAACTCTAATAGTGTTGATTTAACACTGGCAAATTTACTGTGTATTAACCCTGCAAAGGCATGAACTGTGTCATATATACCAGTGCAGCACTAACTAGCATACATCTATTACTGTGTCACTGCTTTGTCCAACACATGGTCCAACACAGGTTGGTGCACCTGGTCATAATATATGGTGAGTGTGGGCATATGGTGGTCTCTTTCAAC
This sequence comes from Crenuchus spilurus, assembly GCA_036984385.1. NCBI lineage: Eukaryota > Metazoa > Chordata > Actinopteri > Characiformes > Crenuchidae > Crenuchus > Crenuchus spilurus. The sequence continues at coordinate 20,627 of BRDA01014259.1, read as the reverse complement.
CACCACAGATAGGGAAAAGACTGCCGATGAATTGTGCAGAAGAGCAACATGTGAGCTACAGCCAGTAATTGTAAAACATATATTGCACACCTGTATGATGGGTGCTTATGAAAACATGGCAAAAATATAGGCCTAATAAACTTGGCAACTCAATGTATATGTGTGTGTTGGGAAAAGTTAAATGATTGGACAGAATGTAGGCAAAGATTAACACAACATTAAGAATAACTGGCCATCAAGGGTATGTAAGACGTTCTCAAATGGTTTCTGGGCTTTTGCTCTGTTGGTGTTTAGTTTTGCAGATGGACACTGATGACATGACTATTTTTGCAGAATAATTTGAGTTCTAGTACTCATTTTTTGTCATTAATCCCTTTGAAAGTGCCTGACGATATCTGAAATGAATGATAACTGAAGCAATATCTCCCATAATAAATAATGTAAATCCAATTACTTTGTTCCAGACACTCCAAAATATTAACAAAAATAAATTTTTATATAGAATAACTATAATTTTACAAACAGAACATGATGAGAAATAAATACAAAAGACAAATGAAATGGATAAATTAACATTTAAAATCACTCTTACAGGTTTACACTCTGTTTTAGAGAGTGCCGGTGTGGTCCAGCCAGCAGCCTTTGTTTTGTACACCTATTCTCTCGGTTCTTGGCTGCTATTTGTTTTTCCACCTGTTTTGAGCTGGTAGCTGCACACTGTTGCTGTGTGACGTGTTTTAGTTTGTTTTGAGCATTATTATTTGGTTGCTTTTTGAGCCTTTATTTGATTTTTTATGAAGCTCTCTAGCTTCTGTCTGCTCTGTGTTTGGTTCCACTTATAAGTCTGGGTACAGTCCTGTGACAACTTCTTGGAATATGGAAATGTGAGAGAGGTCTGTTTCTGGCACCCTCACTAACCACTGGAAAAACTATGGAAATGTTTCTGACAAATGCTCACTCAGTGAGAAACAAAGCCAGAATGAACGATGTAGGTGGGAGTGGATGTTTTGTTTTCACAAAATTAGTGATGTGTCACATAGACACGCTGACAGGACAAAATTTCGGAGAAAAAAGTCGACGATAACCAAATTACACGATAACCAGGGCAAACGATAACCGAGGTTGCACTGTATAGTTTTAAGCAATAGTTTTGAAAGCAAAGAAACAAAAATTAGACTCCAATCATGTCATGGCTGAATAACTAACTATATCTGGATGAAAAAAAGTAAATATGAAACCATTCAGTTAATCAACCAACTCCAGATGTGGTATATAGAGAATGGGTTGAAAAATGAAGTATGGGTGAGAGAGAAAGAGAAAGACTTTGGAAAAGTGAGGCCAGTATAGCACAGTCAATCAAAAAAATCTAAATGTATTTATATAGCGCTTTTTACAATGGACGTTGTCACAAAGCAACTTTACATAATTAATATATAATCTATAGTATGTATACATGTACATTACCTGTCCTGGCTGTTCACAGGGAGTCTGATACTCTGCTTTCTGACAGAGATCTCTAACCCTCTGGTACTTTGGCAGAGAGTTCTCTCGCGTCTCCTCCTTTCCATCTGACAGCTTATGCAGAGGCTTCCTGTATCATTACAAGGGAGTTACCATATAAGGACAACAGAGTAACAGCTGAAACACTTTGCTAAAACACCAATGTGTCACATATCAGACTGCCATCTGGAGAATTGCTTAATCAATTTCTGGATATGGTCTTTTTTGTGAGGTACAGTATAAGACTTAGTGATTCTGATTTCAATTAAAAATGCATGTGCACATCTGGCCCACATACTCACCCTCTCTCTACCAGGAAAGAGTCCCTCCATACTTTTCCCTTCTTGTTAAACTGAAACCTTGCAGCATATAGAGAACACAAATATACAGACGAAGTTTAGACAAAGGTTCATTATTCATTCGTAAATATGGCTGCATATTGTTATATTTTTTTCAGATACCAATATTGATACATTGATTTTGATACTGATTTTTGAACAGTATTTTTTTGCACCTTTTAAACACACAAAAGGTTTATAGAAGCATCACATTTACATGCCTAGACTGCATTTTTAGTTTATTCAGTTTATTTAGTTTATTTTAGTTTATTTTAGTCTCCCAAAATTAATGTTTTTAAGTCTAATTTAAAAACACATTTATACTCTCAAGCCTTTCAGTGTCCATAAGTTCCAATAAGCTAACTTCTGTGTCCAGAGTAAATTTTAAATCTGAATTTTTATTAGAATTTGTATTTAAATTTAAATCTGAATTTTGATTTATAATTTTAGTATTACCTGTTTTACTTATTACACTTATTGTATTTTATTATGACCCATTTGTTCTTATTTACCACTTGTATATTTGTATATTGTACAGCACTTTGGTTAGCCCTTCTGGTTTTTAAATGTGCAATATAAATAAACTTGACTTGAGTTATTCTGTTCACTTTAAATAGTTTTTGATCTTGGTCAAGGTACAAAATGCCCAGATGTGGTTTTACACAATAATTTACAACCCTATGATTTTGCCCCCTTTTCAGAACCTGTTTTGTCTTTTATGGTACTCTTGATTGGCTAGATAGGAACTAAAACAGAGCTGAAAAAATAATAATAAATAAAGAGAATAGAATAAAGACAGATCACAGAAATATAACTGATGATTGGCACAGTATGCCAGAGAAGTTTGTGAGAAAGGAGGGTTGTGAAGAGAAAAGCAGTTATAAATTGAATGGTTTGTGTGCAGTGGATGCAGGGGCAGTCATCCCCCCAACCCCCATTTATTTTGACAGTAATAACACACATTATGCAGTAAAAACCTTATACAGTTTTATATATTTGTGACTGTACCTGTTGACTGGTTTATCTGTGTCCAGCAGCTTTAGAATAGATTTCCCATCCATGTCCAGAGGGATGTCCACTCCAGCCATATCAAGCAGCGTTGGTGCTAAGTCAATATTGAGAACTATGTGGGGGTTACTGCAAAAGGAAACAGAACTTAAAAGTGGCCAATTCTATGAATGCAGGTACAGTTCATGAGACACAGAGCACTGAAATGTTGCATTGCATTTTATTGTCATTTCATTCTGTATGTATTTGTAACTTACATGGCACCTGCCTCCACGTTGGGTCCTCTTATGTAAAAAGGGACACGAATGTCAAATTCGTAGGGCATTGATTTTCCCTTAACAAGGCCAAATTGGCCAATGTGGTAGCCATGGTCAGACATGTAGATGAGATAGGTGTTGTCCAGTTCACCCGTCTCCACCAGCATATCATATACCTTTGAGATATTAAGAGAAACATGTTTAAGAAAGTCAAATCAAGATATTACTGCTGAGGCCTTTCCTTAACATTAGATTCAACTTAATGGATATATGACCTCTCCATGCTCTGCCCACTAATACATCATGTCAAACTATACAGAATGCAAGCAACATTTCATTCAACTTTAAGAAAATGGCACACATCAAGCTTCAAGGTAATATTAACATGGTGGCAAATTTAATGTTGTCAGCTCCAACCCAGTCTATGCTAGGGTAGTATTTTAAACCAGAAACTCAGGGTCGGGCAAAATATGCTACACTTTATCATTCATTTGAAAGAGATTATACCAACATTGTGTAAGGCTTGTCTAATCTGACAGTAGCTAGCAAAATACATTTTTGATCCATTGATCAAATTAAAGGGGAAGTCCATATTATTTTTGGGAATTCACTTCAAAATGATTTATTATGGTCAGGATAGGGTCATGATGTCAGAGTCATATCAGAATATTATGGCCACCCCTGGTTTGGAATAAACTCAGGCCAGACTACAAAAGGATCATCATGCAATTTGACTGATGTCCAGACGGGCATGATAATAGTGTACTGGATGATGGGTGGTAGCGTCTTGGAAATAGCTAACTTCGTTGGACGTTCTAGAGCTGCTGCAGTGAAGGTGAACCAAGACTTCTTATGCACTGAGTACCTCCCAATCAGTGGCGGATGCTGGTCTTTCAAGGAGGGGAAGCTCAATTTCTGGCTACATCATAAAATGTGTCGGTTTATTTATACGTAAATTCTACCCTCCA